>CM055640.1:85780005-85843512 GCA_029378325.1 Elaeagnus macrophylla | reverse complement strand
TTATACTTTTGAAAATTGAAACTAAAAGTTATTTTATTTTTTTACTAAAAAAACTTTGAAATTGAAATTGAAAATGGTTATGAAAACTAATTAATGTACTTACTATTAATGGTTCCAGGGGCATGCATTTTCCCCGCCGCGGCGCGTGTTGCTTTCCTTTTCTTCACATATAGCCCCTTACATATGTGCTGGCTCAACATGTACGGCTTACATATTTGTCTCATTTAGCCCGTAACTCGTGATCCGAGCGCCGTAAGTGTTCCGTCTTTGCGTATTTGCATTATTTAACTCATTTGACACTAAAAACACCTTAAATGCACTAAAATATACCCGTGACTTCGAATGGATAGATTTATGAAAATAATCGAATAAACAATCATAATAAATCTATATATCAAACAATTAAGCACAATTAATCACGAAATATTAGTGCTTTTTGAGCACTCATCACAACCCTCAACCAGCTTCTTGCTAGTCTCTAGCAAGTGAAGCGATCTAAAAACTAAAATAAAAACAAATAAAATAAACTAACCTAACCTAAATCACTTCCGTAGATTGTCACGGTTGCATTTAGCATATGCAACAAGCCTTTAAACCCCTAGGTGGCCCTAGTGGACGAGTTATAGTCTCGTGAGGGTTTCCAGTGATGATACCCGCAAACATCGTAACTGACAAAAATGAATAAAGACTCAAAACATACTTGAATCAATCCATGCATACGTCTCAAAAATTGTTAATAACGAATGGCAATGAAATAGTTAAACATCCCCTAAGCTCAAAAACAGTCCAAACATCAAACTCATCATGGTAATCGGATTTTGAACAACCAATCAAACCACAAACCCGTTAGTTATACTATCTGACCATGTCATGCATGATATTCATAGGTTATATTTCAATATCTCATAAATGTGCAAGTAAAATATTAATGTGAATTTTGCACTTGCAAACTCCATATGCTCATTTTTCAAACTCATCTCCACTAATATAGAAATCAAACTACCTAGAATCAATAGGACTTCATTAGGCTTGTAAAGTTGTGGTTAGGTGTGTGATTATGAAAGTACGAAAATGATGTTTTCGATAGGACAAGAGTACTTTTTATGTCACAAACTTATTTTCAACTTTTTCCACCAAATGTTCTTTTTCATCCTCCTATAAATTCCATATGTCCCTTGGATCTTTTTGCTTGATTCTCTTTCTTTATTTTTCTTGCTTATTTTTTTAATCATCATCATCATCATTTTTTTTTTTTTTGATGATGAAGCAAGATAAATTCAACATAATTGCTCATGAAAATCAAATATTATATTGAGTACTCTTATCACTAAGGGTAGTACAATATATGTCAATGTTGAGTTCAAGGGTATACTATGGATAACAATAATACAGGGAGGCTTGAAAAGTCCAAACTGTCCAAGGATGGCCTAAATCACTTTCTAGGTGGCATTTGTTTCTATTATTTCGCTTCAATTTGTTTTCAAATGGGTTCTAGAGCTTGTTGAGACTTAAAACATATCATGAACATGCATACATTCCACAAATCAAAATAGCTATACTAACCATGCAAACTACCACATGTACCACAAAATCCTCAAATTAGATGAATCTAACATTTATGTGCTTCGTTGCTTAGGTAAAAATCTAACATCTCTCATATGTCACCGTCATTACAATCATGTTAATATCATAGATTTCCGGATTGACTCAAGTAAACACGACACTAACCTAAAACACTTCAAGTGACAAAAGTTAAAAATTTAAAATTGGTCATATTTCATGCTCATGGAATATCCTTCCCACCCCCAACCTAATTTCTGCATTGTCCTCAATGTTGAAAAAGAAGAACAAAAGAAATAAGAAAAAAGTGTGAGAAGTTACCCCCCTTTCGTATGAGATTGTGTCATTACTCGTTATGCTCCGGTTCACTGTTCCTCGCTTTTCTCATGAAGAATTTATGTGTATGAACATATATTGAACCTCAAAGTGTATGCAACACAATTCAAACTCAAACCCAATTTTAGATTATAACTAAGTCAGATGAAAACAGAAAAACATTAAACTAAGTTAAACAATCCAAAAAAAATAATAATAAAAATGCGATAAAAGAAATAAAAGAAATAAAACAACGAAAGAGATACGATACCGAATGGGTGCCTCCCATTAAGGGCTTAGTTTAACGTCTTAGCAAGACGTGACTGATCTCGTGTCAAGGGGGGTTAAATGTGTAATTGTACTGTTTATCTCCTCCCTTATCTTTCTCAAAATGAGCTTTCGTCCTCCAAGTCGAGTTTTTGTAGTTAGAATGCTTAATGCATTCTTTGTAGGCATCATCCCGACTTAAATTTATCAGTTTGTCCTTCCCTCTCCATTCAATGTTTTGAGCCTTAATTCTGTTACTTATGCTATCCTGCAATTGAATGTTAGAAAGAATAGGGGAGGGTTGAAAAATTTCAAACTGAACAGTCTCTCCAAAAACTGTCATTGATAACTTCCTATTATGGACCTCAATAGTTGTCTTGGTCGTGGCCATGAATGGTCTACCAAGAATAATTGTATGTTCCTTGTCCTTAAGAAAATTTTTGTCCATCTCAAGCACCACAAAGTCCACTGGTACAATAAACTTGTCCACCTGTACTAACAAATTTTCCACTATTCCTTTTGGGTATTGAATAGAACCGTTTGCAAGTTGAAGGGTGATCCTTGTTTCTTTAATCTTTCCTAATCCTAGTTGCAAGTACACTGAATATGGCATTAGGTTTATACCTGCTCCTAAGTCTAGCATAGCCTCGAATACCCTTTTGTCTCCCATAGTGATGTTAATGTTGAAACTACCTAGATCTTTCATTTTGAGAGGTAAGTGTTGTTGGATCATTGGACTAGCAATTTCTGACATTTCATTCTCTTTGCTTCTACTCTTTTTGATGATAAAGTTCCTGAAAATTGGATCATAAGTTGGACTGTTCTTAATAACATCTAAAAGAGGCAAATTACAGTTAATCTTAGAAAATAAAGCAAGAGTGTTAGAGTATTGTGCATCCTGATTTTTCTCCTTAAACTGGTGCATAGGTGGTATTGGTGGTCGATATGGGTCCATTGACTTGTGCAATCGAAAAATGTTGGATGTTTCTCCAATTTCTTTCTTGGGAAGTTCATTAGGAGTGGTATTAGACTCATCATCTCCCTTGAGAGTTGAATTCTCACCTTCCAAGTTACCTGTACTAGACAACAAAACATTAGAATTATCAGGTAAATTTTTAGGTACCTCCTCATCACTTTGAAGGACTGTGATCGCCTTTGCTTGTTCAGGTTGACTAGGCAGCTTTCCTGTTTCTTGTTTGTACATTTGTTTCGCTAGCTGCCCAACCTGTATTTCCACTCTCTTCACTGAAGCTTCTATAGAGTCCATCCTTCCATTACAAGAGTGTATGAAATTGTTTAGGGTTTCCTCTACGGTTGGCTTATTTTGTGGAAATTGTCGGTTTACATTTTGGCCTTGTGTTTGGTTTTGGACAAATGGTTGGCTATTGTTTTGTTTCCATCCAAAATTAGGGTGATTCCTCCATCCAGGGTTGTAGGTATTTGAATAAGGGTCGTTCTTAGGTCTAGGTAGGTACCCTTGCATTAAATTACCCTCTTCAGTAGTACCTGTATAAGGATCACCTGCAAAAGAACAAACGTTAGCACCATGTCCATATGAGCCACAAACTCCACATACCTCGTGTTTTGGCATTTGATTAACATTGGAGGTTGTGAGAAGTTGCACTTGTTTTGTCAATTCAGCAAGTTGCATGGCCATTTCATTGTTGGATCCTAATTCGTGGACTCCAGCTCGTCTTCCTCTAGCGCTCTTTTGTTGAGAATTAGCTCCCAACATCTCGAATAGTTCGTAGGTTTCATCCGCTATTTTCTCACCCATTGCTCCTCCTGCAGCATTGTCAACTGTGAATTGACATTGTAGTGTCAATCCGTCATAGAAAAACTGATTCTGTAGCTGCAATGGAAAGTGATGGTGTGGACATTGTATTAACAGCAATTTGAATCTGTCCCAAGCCTCGTGGAAGGGTTCTCCGTCCATCTGCGAAAAAGTAGCAATTTTTGTTCTTAGGTCAGATGTCTTTTGATGGGAATAGAACTTACCCATGAATTTATTGTAAACATTGTCCCAAGTGACCAAAGAACCGGGTGCCAATGTCATTAGCCAAGACTTAGCTCTATCCTTGAGAGTGTATGAAAAACACCTCATGCGTAGTTGATCTTCACTAAGTCCCTGCAGTGGAAAGGTTTGCACAGTAGCATATAGTTCACGCATAAAATTTAAAGGATCTTCATTAGGGATACCGTAAAAGGAGGGAAGCATGGAATAATGAATATTTTTCAATTCATAATTCCTAGCCGCCTCTGTAAGTCGAATGCACGATGTGGCGGTCCCAATGATAGGTCTTGCAAACTCTTTGTTCATCATCTGCCTAGCTACGTTGTCACCCATTGTTGCTTGCAATTGTTGTTGGACTTCTTCCTCTTGGTATTGATTATCCAGTTTCTTTGATCGGTGTTTGACTCTGTGTATGTTGTCAATGAAAGGAGAGAGTTCCTTGTTAAGTGATCTCCTACCCTGCATGCACAAATAAAAAGCAAACAAAGATCAAGGCAGCAGTGAAATTTGAAAATTAAGCACTATTTTTTGATTTTTTTTTTATTTTCTGATTTTTTTGTATTTTTTTGAATAAAATAAATAACTAAAATAAATAAATAAATAAAAATAAATCAGAAACTCTAAAAAGTTAAAAAGAAAATTATTTAAAACGCCAATTCCCCGGCAACGGTGCCAAAAACTTGATGTGTTAAAATGTGTACTCGCAAGTGTACGAATCACTCGTAGTAAAGTGATAAGCAACTTCCAAGGTCGGTCTCTCAAGGAATTGCAGTGGTCTTAAATAACTAACTTTTTAATCTAAATAGAGTTCTAATGAAAATAAAACACTAATTAAATAGAGTTCTAGTGAAACTAAAACTCTAAGTAACTAGAATCCTAAAGCTACTAAAACTGTAAAAATGTTGTTTGTTTTTGTAACGAGAACAATCATACGACAATCAAACAAAAATAAGATCGCAAGCAAACAATCAATTCAAATATCAATGGAGGATGTATGGACGTTTAGCTTGGTTGACCATGCTTGCATCGAAAAGGTATGGTGAGATAACATGAACGTCCTATATAAACTAAACTACCGGCTTTCCTTTTAATTACGAGACTCCTTTTGGCAGGGGTAGGTCTCTTTATTGATTAACTAATTAATTGCCTTTGCCGGGGGTAAATCAAATAGTAATCAAATTATGCGCAAGGAAAACATGCCAATCAAATTAATGCTATGACTAAGTCACTAACTTGAAGCTTCGATTAAGTGTTTCGGAATAAAGTTAAGGTGACATTCCTATAACTAAATTCTCAGATTTTTCAACCTAACTACGAACATCAAATGGGCCCATGATTATTCATAATTAAATATCTAAACATGCTCTTAATCAAAAAGTAATTTATTTATAAATCAATAAGATACACCATACACAATTCTAGCAAACATGGCAACACAAACTAAACATCCATAATTAAACTAGCCGCTCATGTTCATATTAATATTCATAGACAAATAAAATATGATCATACACTTTAACAAAAAGAGAAGAGGAATTAATTCTATAACAACAAGAAAATCCTAGATCTAAATACCGCTTATGGATTAGATAGCGTTCTTCTCCGTAAGCTTTATCTTCGATCGTCGTTGGCTTCCTTGAATCCTTAGAATAGTGTCTCTCGCTTCGTTAGAGTGTGGCAACACTCTCAAAACTGATTGAATGTAGTGTTTGGGTCGCAAAATTGTGAAAAATAAGAGTTGTGTACGAATTAGTCGAGTTCTTTTGTAAAGGGGGTCTAAGGGGGTATTTATAAATGTAAGGGATTCCTGATTGCATTAGGAATAGGCGCGCCGCGGCATGCATTTTTCCCGCCACGGCGCAACACAAATTCTGAAAATAATGTAAGAACTCGAGAGCTCCCCGCCACGGCATGCATTTTCCCCGCCGCGGCGCGTGTTGCTTTCCTTTTCTTCACATGTACCCCCTTACATATGTGCTGGCTCAACATGTACGGCTTACATATTTGTCTCATTTAGCCCATAACTCGTGATCCGAGCGCCGTAAGTGTTCCGTCTTTGCGTATTTGCATTATTTAACTCATTTGACGCTAAAAACACCTGAAATGCACTAAAATATACCCGTGACTTCGAATGGATAGATTTATGAAAATAATCGAATAAACAATCATAATAAATCTATATATCAAACAATTAAGCATAATTAATCACGAAATATTAGTGCTTTTTGAGCACTCATCATTAATCAACAAAGAGATTTATCCCGACCGCAGGCAGTCTCGTAATTAAAAGGAAAGCCGGTAATATTGTGAACGTTCATGTTATTTCACCATACTTTTTCGATGCAAGCATGGCCAACCAAACTAAACGTCCATACATCCTCCATTGATTTTTGATCCATTCGAATTGATTGTTAACTTGCGATCTTGTTTTCATTTAATTGTTCGTATGATTGTTCCCGTCACAAAACAAACATCTTTTTACAGTTTTACTAGCTTTAGGATTCTAGTTGCTTAGAGTTTTAGTTTCACTAGAACTCTATTTAATTAGTGTTTTATTTTTTATTGGAACTCTATTTAGATTAAGAAGATAGTTATTGAAGATCACTGCAATTCCTTGAGAGACCGACCTTGGAAGTTGCTTATCACTTTTCTATGAGTGATTCGTACACTTGCGAGTACTAAATTTATCACATCAAGTAGTACGGCGGGAGAGTCGGCTGGTGGGGGTGGATAGCACGGGGAGCGAATCGAGAAAGGATGACGTAAGTAATGGGCTGAAGAGGACGACGACGGAGTGGGCGGAGGATGGAGTAGTAGGCAGGTAGTTTTCGGAGTAGTAGGCGAGACGCGAGATGGAGGATGAGAGACATAAAAACCTAATATTTTTTTATAAAACAGTTAATAGTCGTACAATAAAAAAATTAAAAAGGTTAAAAGTTGTCCTACAAAATCTCACAAATAATAACCTTCCTTAAATTTTATAGAATGGCCACAAACTTATGACCACCATGTTTATATTTTATTTTATATTAAAGGCCATCATAAATTGTCTAAATTTTTGTAGTATATTTTATGTTTTATATCAAGAAGTAGGGTAGGCGTAAGTTCGATAAGTCTGTTATTAAGTTATTTTATAAGTTGATTTTATCTTGACGATTTTAAAAAATTCAAAACCTTAGCCGACTTATAACCCCTAAAAAAATAACCTTTAAGCCGACCTCCAATATCGGTGTTAGGGAGGTTGGTTTGGCGATTTTAAACCTATAATTATACTTGAAAATTATTACCATAATAAAAAATACAATAAAAAGTGTAAACAATATTTTACCCTTACAAACACTTTTTTTAAAGCTAAAGCATACAAGTGTGGTACTATTGATTATAAGAACTATTATCTTTGCTCATATCTATTGCCTGATAAATTTAAAGCTATCAATATGTGTCATATGAGAATGATATCTCACTATTGACACTTATTCATGTTTGATGCTCCTGTACTCACCCTCTTAAATTCAAAATCATGATTCCACACACTCTATATTTGTTTAGGACTTTTGCATTGTATATTTATATAATATTAATTAATACTTTATTTTATTTATTTTTTATAATATTTATTATATAATATTTTAAATTTTTTTTAAAAAATATTAATATATAAAAGTGTAGGTCGGTTCCGTTTTGTTAGTTTTTATTTTTGGTGAATCTATAACCGAACCAATAAGATCAGTTTTGTAATATTTTGGACCTACCGAACCAACCAACCTAAAAGAAAAAAAAAGTTTCGTTTTGGACCTGAACTTGAGTTAGTTGGTTGGTTTTTGATTTAAAAAAAAAAACCCACTCCTAGCAAGAAGTACATATTATGTGATCCTTAACCATCACTCTTAGTTGAATTTATTTAGAAAATGACCAAAAATAAAACAATTAAAAATTATAATAATAAAAATAGCATCTAATAATATTGAATGATGTTTAACATTAAACGAGTCTAAATTTTTGCCATTCAATTTGAACGGGTGTAAAAAAAAATGTAATAATCATTTTTTCAATTGTGAAAATATATGATTTGAATACAAAATGTGCTATTTTGTTATTATAAGTTTTACAATACTATTTTTGTTGTTTTTTTAAATTATTTTTTATAAAATTAAAAATACCGAGAAATTATTATTATTATTATTATTATTATTTTTTGATTGAAGAGAAATTATTTTTAATTAAAGTACAAATAAACAGAATGCAAAACAAGTAAAAAAATAAAACTTATTATTAAATTGTTTCTTTTGAAATCATTTCTACAACTGCTGCTTTCAAATGAGCTCGTTTAATTAAGTGACCCAAAAAAAATGAGCTCGTTTAAGGGCACTAATCAAAAAATGTTTTAATTTTAGTGGTTTTGTTAATACATATTTTTCAGTAGTAGCATTAACATGGAAATAAAAGTTAAGAAAATTATCAAAAATAATAACATAAAATTTATAATAATAAAATTAGCATCTCAATAATATTAAATATTCAGCATTGAACGTGTAAAATTGAACATTCAATATTAAATTAGTTTAAATTACTACAATTTAATTTAAATGGCATTCAATTGGACGAGTGTTAAGAGTAAAATGATGTAAAAATCATTTTTTTATTATATATATATATAATTTAAACATAAAAATTAATAATTTTTGTTATTATAAATTTTAAGAAGTTTTATTTTTATTATTTTTTTAATAAATTAATCGGGTAGATTTTTATTTCATTGGAACCGCTACATGCATGTTTAACAACAAATGTTATAAAAGTTCCCTTTTCATTGTAATTATTAAAAAAAATCATAATAACACATAAATTAAATATAAGGTCAGAATTCGAATGTAATGTTATTTTAAAAAAAAAAAAAAAGGAAAAGGAAAAGGAAAAGGACCTGTAAAGGAAAAAAAAAAAAATTTCTTTTCATCACAATTAATTAGAGTATATAATATGCATATATAAATATATGTAAATAATGTAATGTCAAATTTTTTTTTATTTGGCAAAGAAAACTCATATTCTATCCAATAAAGGAAAAAGTTATCGCTATGAATATAAGTCCTAATAAATTATAAAAGATATCAAATTTTAATTTTTAACTATTTATTAATTATCGATTTTAAAATTAGAAGTTCTAAATTTAAATGAACGTTGTAATAGCATTACATCCATTCAATGAGTTATTAATATATATGATATTTATCTTTAATATTTATATTTAAACTTTTAATAGCATGTAAAAAAAAGTTACTATTGTTAGGATATTATCTTCTAACGTATATATCATATTTCCATAAATATTTTGTACTTTTTTGTTATTAGTATTTGTACTCTAAAAGGGTACGAGTTCGTGGGTATTATATATAGCCATTTTAAAAATGTGCATTTCATTTATTCTTTTGTTGATCTATATTTGCCTTGTTCTATTCTATGGAGATCGATAGAGCACACGAAGAATATGAAATTTCAAATCACACTATGGTTCTAGGACACTTTTTTTAATATATACATTTTGTGGTTTGTTACACAAATTGTTCCATGCATGACACCTCTTATTTTCTTAAAAATATTTTTTTTCGTATTTTATATTGGATTAATTGCGTGATATAACCTCCATTCGTACATAAAGTTTCATTTTTAACCATATTTAAAAAAAAAACTTATGTTTATTTTTATTACGTAAATAAATATATATAATTTTAATATTATAAGAAAATGGACGTATATATTTTTTTTTAACTAAGGGCGATTAAAAGTAAAGCAGTTAAATAATTGGGTAATTTGTACAACACATAATGCTTTAAGATTTTATTTTGTTGTTTTGCTTTATTTTTATATGTTAAAGTTAAACTACTACAAGTATTTTGACTCATTATGATTTATTTCCAAGTTCCATAAATTAATTGGTTAAATTTTGACAAAATGAGATGTGTTAAAATTTTAAATATTGTATAGAGGCTCATATTGTGGGTCATCAACTAGCTAATAAGCCAAGTGTGCTATTCAAAATGCTGAGTTTGAAAGTGGTTGTTTTAGTTTTCTGATTAATGGTTGTAAGTATTGATGTTGTTTAAATATTTTCTTTATGATAACAAATTTATTTTTTCACTTTTGTAGTCATAATTTTGCAAATATTGATTAATATAAAAACTTTAATCAATTATGAAGCCTTTTTTGTTATTTTAGGTGAAAATTACTAAAGTCATTGAAGAAAAAGAAGAAATAAAAATAAGTTTGCCTCAAATATAATTAGATGTTAATAATTTTTCTTTTAATATTTAAGATTTTATTGTGCCCAATAATTATTTAAAACTATAACATGGCGAAATTTTATATTCATGAGATATAAATGATATGATATTTTATGCTAATTAATTATACACGTGTTTAGTATAAGCATTTTCTTAAGATGTGATATATAATATACTCAGGTCTACTTCTAATATGATTAATTATGAATTATGAGATACACATCACTTACTCCCATATCAATAAAAATAAATTATTTTAGAACCTATTATTGTGGCTGTTGGCCTTCACTTGAATTTATTTTTTACAAATTTATTTTTTTGTAGAAGTAGGTGACATTTAATTGTTTTGATCTTTTCTTAATTTAACAAAAGTACTATTTCTTTTATTTAGTTTGTTAAATTAAATTAAATTAATTAAAAAATTAATTAATGTGATTGAATAGAATTGAACTTAATTCTTTT
The DNA here is from genome assembly GCA_029378325.1 of Elaeagnus macrophylla. Lineage (NCBI taxonomy): Eukaryota > Viridiplantae > Streptophyta > Magnoliopsida > Rosales > Elaeagnaceae > Elaeagnus > Elaeagnus macrophylla. The sequence continues at coordinate 85,832,616 of CM055640.1, read as the reverse complement.
ACTTAGGTGCAATTTAAATTTGTGATTTGAAATGAGAAAAATGTGAGTCTTACCGCCATAATATTAGATAAATTTAACTTAATTCACGTTAATAAATTTTGTAAAATAATTTATATCTGATTTATATTTTTTACATGACTAATGTTTTTACTTATTAGTCTAAATTAATACAAACATTTAACATTTAAATTTTTTGATTAATTTGAATGATAAAATAGAAGAGCCAATCATTTTAATATTTTCGTCACTTTTTATATTTTAAAATTAAAACATTTTTTTTTAAATGACATTAAAAAACAAAAGAGATTAACTGTATTTTGCTCAGGCTTATAAAGAAAGCAAAGAAAATAACTAAACTTTTCGTTCTTTTTTTACATTGTTCTCAATAAAAAAAAAAAAATCACGTAGCGTTATTAGTATTTATTTATTAAAAATGACGATAACAATAAGTTACAATAATTATTTTATGTTAGGAAATTATGTTTCCTACAATATTAGGCAACATATAATTTTTATTAAATTATATTAGCTATTTAATTTAATGAGCTAAAATTAAGTGGTCTAATTATGAGAATCCTAATTAAAACAATATATAAAGACTTATGGATCCAAATATACCAAACTACAACACAGTTTCTTTTCTCCCCATCTAGATTAGAGACAATGGTCCTATTGAAGAAGTAAGGAGATTTGGTTGAAGAAGATCACAAACCATCCTGCTACAAAATCAATTGCTTGCTATGGATTCAGGTACGTTTTCGCATATTTGTTTTAATTCTTGATGATCTTACATGAATGTTTCTAGATCTGTTATTGATGATGGTTTTTACCAAAAAGTTAAATTCTAACAAGTGGTATCATAGCCTCTTTATGTTGAATCATTTAAAATTAGAAGTAGGTGACATTTAATTGTTTTGATCTTTTCTTAATTTAACAAAAGTACTATTTCTTTTATTTAGCTTGTTAAATTAAGTTAATTAAAAATATTAATTAATGTGATTGAATTGAACTTAATTCTTTTTTAAATAGATCAAACGATACTTAGTGTAATTTAAATTTATGACTTAAAATGAGGAAAATGTGAGTCTTACCGCCATAACATTAGATAAATTTAACTTAATTCACTTTAATAAATTTTGTAAAATAATTTATTCTTGATTTATATTTTTTTCATGACTAATATTTTTACTTATTAATCTAAATTAATACAAATATTTAACATTTATATTCTTTCATTAATTGAAAGATAAAATAGACGAGCCAATCATTTTATTATTTTGGTCACTTTTAATATTTTAAAATTAAAACATATTTTTTTTTAAAGTGACATTAAAAAACATAAGAGGTTCACCGTATTTTGCTCAGACTTATAAAACAAGCAAAGAATATAACTAAACTTTTCGTTCTTTTCTGACATTGTTCTCAATATCCACTTTTATCTTATGTAGATAGAGTGCAACATTTGTCTAAAACAAGACAAAGAAAATAAAAAAAAATCACGTAATAGTATTTATTTATTTATTTATTAAAAATGACGCTAACAATAAGTCACAATAATTACAACATATAATTCTTATAAATTATATTAGCTATTTAATTTAATAGGCTAAAATTAATTGGTCTAATTTTGGTAGGCCTACAAACTGCTCAGTTTTAATATTAGCTTATTGAGTAGATATCAATTTTGTTCTAATTAAGGGATTATGGGAACCCTAATTAAAACAATATATAAAGACTATTTAAGTTATGGTCGCAATATACCAAATCACAATACAATTTCTATTCTCTCCATTTGGATTAGAGACGACGATCCCATTGAAGAACTAAGGAGATTTAGTTGAGAAAAATCAAAACCACTCTGCTACAAAATCAATTGCTTATTATTTTTGTATTATATACAGAATAACATTCTTCTTCTGTACATGTTACAAAAAATATGTGGATGCCAGCAGAGGTGCTGGTAGTGATCGTCAAACCTCTAATAAGGTTGTTAGTGGTGGTTGTTGAAAATGAAAATGATTTCCTACTTATTTGGTAGTGGAGTGAATTAGTTACAATCTTAATTAATATATAGATATTCAAAATTAAATAATAATTTTATTTTTCAAAATATGTTTTTTATATACTAAACATATTATTTTTATCTTTTTATTTTATTTTATACGAAGTTCTTATATTAGTCCATTACTCACCGTAAAAATAACACATTATTGAGCCATTATTATTATTTTGGTCGGCACAATTATAATGAAATTTTAAAAAAAGCTTAGTAATAGGGGTGACAATCGTGTTGTATTAGTCGTATCTATGTCGTGTTCATTTCGTGTTATTTGTGTCGGTATCAAGTTTGTTTCGTATTATTCGTTTCAAATTTTCGTGTTAGTTGATAAATGAAAGAATTTACTCGACTTTTTTTCGTATTGCTTATTTATAATAGCAACAAATAACAAAACTTTTAAGAATATGAAAAAATTATTGATTAATTTTTACTAAAAAAATTTCGTGTAATATCGTGTTCTAATCATGTTATCAGATCGTGTCAGAAATTACAACCGCTACTTAGTAAGAAGGTGAGTTAGTTAATTAAAAAAAAAAAAAAAAAAAAGCAGTGGTCGTAAGTAACCTAGGTTAGTAATTAAAGTAAAGCAATTTGGAAAGAAAAAGGCGGCAAACTTACCGTTGGAAAAAAAGAAAAGGTTAGTGCCAAGTAACCTAGCACTAGGTTAAATTTTAAGACGTTGTAATACCAATATAAATTTTGAAGTTAGCGGCAAGCATTTTATGCTCTTCAGAGGTTTTTCTTTCCCATTTCCGTTTCGGAATTCTCTGTGTTTCTTAACCTGTAATATCCATCGTTTTCTGTAATATTCCAAATTTTCAAATAACATTAATTATTAAAAAATAAAGAGTTATTTGAGAGTAAGTTATAATTTTAAAATAGAATTATAAGTATGAATAAACTCTTTAAAGATAAAGCTGATAGTAGGTTTGAATTTGTTGTCTAAGGTATATTGGACTCTTATTTAATTCAAAGAATATGACAATAATAATTAGAATATCCTAATAAGAATAGGTTTCTACTCACATATAAACTCTTTATTAGAACAAAATATATAAATCCTTTACTAGACCAAAGGAGAAACAAAAACCCTACGTCTATTCTTCTCATATATGTCTTTCACAACAACAGTCATAAGAGAATAGAAGTTCATGAATTAAACTAGGTACGTTTGTTAATTTTCCTCCATCACTTTATCAGTTATGATTTAAGGGTTTATGGTTAATGTTTAATGATTTTTCTAAGAAATTTTATAAAGTAATTGTTTGCAAATTTTCTGCAGAATCTTGAAAATAAATTAGTTTCAAAACCTTATACTATTCAATAAAATCTTAAACTATTTTTATATTAAACTAGACTTCTTGAAGAATTCAACGAATATTTATTTGTCAAAATATCATTTATATTGAATTTGTTATGAATTTGTGAAGTTTGTGTTTTGAATCTGTCAGTTTTTAAACTATTCGAATTTTAGGGTTGTTTTATATGGGTTTTGATTTCAATTTGAAGATAAAATTTTTGTCTTTATAACTATACACAATAAGAAAAATTTTGTCTTTGGAACCTCTATAAAATTCTATGTATTTAATTTAATATAATTTTTTGAAGTCAAAATTTTATGCTGGAAACAGGAAACCTGACAGATTAAAACAAAAAGTTTAGAATTAATTTATGGTGTTATAAATGTTAAACATTTGTGAAAATTTTTATAATACGTTATATGGGTCTTATTTATTATTTGATAAAATTTTATGATTTTTAGATCAGATATATATATGTTATGAATTTTTGATTTATATATGTTTGTTGCTCAAATATTTACAGCAGATTTATTGAACTAGTTTCAAAACCCGTTTTACCTATGAAAACAGATTCCAAAGTATTTGTAAATTTTTATGTATAATAATATTTAAGTTATAAAACTATGGTTAAAATTTCAATTCGATATGATTTTCTAATATTTTTCTAAAATTGTTTAAGTCCAGTAGTATTGTTGATTTTCTTATACTGGCAGTTTTAAAAGTTATCGAATAAAAATCACTTTTGTAATTGCTTAGCATTCGGTTTTACCTAAAAAATTTATTGAAAATTTTACTATACCTCTATAAAAACTCTGAAAAATTTGGTAATCTTATGACACCAATTAAGTTTGAAATTAATTATTTAGTTTCTGCTGACAGTGGAAACAACTAATAATTTTGTAAATAAAAATATGAAACTTTTGGAAAAACAAGAGTTAGACCTAAGTATTAATATATATATAAATATAAAGGAGGATACCTAATATATTATGAGTATCTAATAATTATACAATTATAATTTGTTTAGGCTAAACTCAGTTGAATTAGTGGGTGATTTTAGCTGTGCTAGTTATTCGTACCAGGTAAGTAGACTGACCCTACTTGTAATATTAAGTATTGTTTGCTTTGTTTTGTTCTGTTTGGTGTATGAATGTTTTCATGGTTGTTTTTACATATATGTCTTGTTTGGTGGCTGTATAACTAAATAGTTTGTGTGATCTCCATTTGTATGTATATATGGTATGTGCTAAGTAAATATTATTGTGCTAGGATTATATGATTATGTGATTTATGATATTATGCTTATTTGAATGAATTAAGTGTGCTTACAATTACATGGTCATTAATGGCATGACATATGCATCATTGAATCATGATATTTCAAATACAAGTTTTGAAAATATTTCTTTTATGCCAAGCTTTTGAGAGATTATAAGTTTTTATGCAAGGTTTAAAACAATAAGTTTTATATGATATTTTTATTGATACTTGAACCATCATTATGAAATTCTATGTTTTGGAGCAATATGATAAGTTAAGTGCACTATAATAAATTAAGGGCCGTGTGCGGGAAGTGTCTCTCGTGTAAGTTAGGGTACCCAGGGATTAAAGAGTCCTCACTGTTGGTTTGGACGTATGTGTGCATGTGAGAATTATGTATGGAATTCCAATTTTGATAAGTTATAAGTTAAGTCTCACTTGCATATGCCTTTCACACGTGTCAGTCGCCGACGGGTGACTTATGTAAGGCTCCGCTATGATAAGTTTTTAAGTGGATGGTTCAGGTTATATTATTATGATAAGATTTTGTATTTTCTTTCTAAGACATGTGCATTGCAAGCACTATTTCAAAAGCATAAGCAAAAGCATAAGTATAAGTACGTCGTAATTAAGCATGTGATATTTACTTGTTGTTTTAAGTATATACATGTGTCGTGTGTGCTTAATATTTCAAGTAAGATAAGTTTGCTTACTGAGTGATTTTCACTCACCCCAAGTTTCCCTTCACTTTCTCAGGAACACCATGATGAGGATTTGGCAATGTTTGAGGATTGTTATTGGTTCCCTAGGATTTAAGTTCCCTTTTTTTTACTAATAAATTGTACACTTTAATAAGTGCTAAACTTTTTGCAAGTTTTTATTTGTAAGTTTTTTTTAGACATAAAATCCTCTCTATTTAAAGTCATAATCAAATATTTCAAGGTTTTCAATGAATAGAATGCTTAGGTAATGCCTTTATTTGTATGTAAAATATCGGGGCGTTACATTTTCTCTCTACGAACCCTAGATCCCAAATCACCCAGGCCGTTCACCTTCAATCTTCAATCTTCCATCTTCCATCTTCCGTTTTCCAAACTCAAACTAGATTTCAGAAGGTAAATGTCACCCTCACGTTTTCTATTTCTTTTGCATGCTTGTTTAAAATCTTACATGGACGTATGGTGTTATTCATATGAATTTTCGGTTGTATTTATTTCGGGACGAAGATTTTATGCTGTTTATGCTCCTGATCTGACTTTGATATTTTTTATTCCCTTCAGGAAATGGGTTTTCTTCTGAGTTATGGGTTTGCGAAGGTTGAAGATTTGCAAATGTACTATCAATTTTCTTGCAATTATGTTTATGTAAGTTGTACTTCATTGGTTTCACTAATTCCATTCTTGGAACGCAGATATTATAAATTTGATGAATAAAAATTAAAGCAAAAACAAAAAATAATGAGGAAGCCCATCTAACCTGCAAATTTGTTTAGGAACATTGGCTTGCATAGTTGTTTTTTACGTCAATGACAAAGACCCTTATAGATATTACACCTAGGTAATCACATATGGTACCGATTCTCTACTTGGTGTTCCTCAACAGGTAATTTGCATGTATTTTTCTTATGACTTTACAGGGCATCCTTATAAATGAGAAATTCCCAGGCCCCAACATTGGTGTTGGTACTAACGACAACATTATTTTCAATGTCATTAATAAGTTGGATGAACCATTCCTTATTACTTGGTAACTATAAATATTTAATTTCATTTTTTCTTTGTTTTTTTTTGTTTTGTTTATATAATGCTTATATATAGTATTATTTTGGGAAAATCAGGAATGGAGTAAAACAGAGAAAGACATTATGGCAAGATGTTGTCCAATCCCTCCAAACTCCACTGGGCATAAAAATTTCAAACCAAGGATCAAATTGGAACCTTTAGCTATTTTCCGTCCACTAAAATGCATACAACTGCTAGTGGATTTGGAGGTTTCAATGTTAATCAAAGGTTTGTTATATTTGTCCCTTATCATATTCTTGATATTGAGTTTACTCTGCTTGTTGGGACTGGTACAAGGCTGGCCACAAGGTATTTTTATTATATTGTATATTAAAACAACCAAAATTAATGTCATTTACCTTATTAGTATATCATGTTAATGGAAACTTGTATATTGTTTAAATTTTCAGAAATTATAACAAATCTTAGCCTCAGGAAAATCACTTTCTTTTCCTGATGGAATTATTATCAATGGGCTTCACAAAGCGGCAACCTTTACAGCAAAAAGAGGTGAGGTTCCCAAAATTCTAACTTTTTTGTTTTTTATTATTTCAATAGAAGTTGTTTATGAATCAAAACTATGGGGTTATTTTATTTCAGGTAAAATCCACAAATGCAGGGTCTCAAATATTGGGACAAAAACTACAATTAACTTCATAATTCAGGGGCATACAATGATATTAGTTGAAGTAGAAAGAGCTCATACGTTGCAAGAATGATATGAGTCCATTGATGTTCACCCAGATCATTCTATAGCTGTTTTGATCACATTACATGGTGCACTAAAAGACTTATTACATTGTTGCTGCAACTCTTTTTACAAGGCGTGTTCTCGCAACTACTTGTATTCTCCATTATGCTGGCTCTCACACCCCTGCCTTAGGCCCTTTGCCTATTGGTCCAACTTATCATGTTCATTGGTCTATGAAGTAAGCCAGAACCATAAGGTCTGTACAAATAGACAAACCCAAACTGGACTCTTTTCATGTGTTCTGAATGAGAAGCTCTCAGTAATTTCCCCAGAACATTTCTGCTTTGGTCATTTCAACTGCTGTGCAATTTGTTGCATGTGGACACTCATGAGCCGCCCCTGCTTGTAGATTTGCCTCACTGTATGATATTTTCTTGTTATTTTTATCATATCTCTTTTTGTAAATTTTTGACTAATTTTATAGTGGCTTTGCTTGTTGAATGTGGCAGGAAGCTAGAGAGACATTGTTGTCTCAGGTTCAATCTTATAGTAAACCAGTTGTCTTCAAGTGCAATAAGGTAAATTACATGCTCAATAATGCTCAATAAATTACATGCTTTTATATTAATAATAAAAGTCCATTTAACAATGCCAAATGTTGATAAATGCTTATATTTTTGTTGATTTATTTACTTGCTCTAACTTTACATTAATATATTTTTATTTTTGTTTTACATACAATTTATTGTCTTGCCTTTTGATTTTTTGCTTTTACATAATATTTGTGAAATATGTATTTTGAAACATATCTTGTGTGTTTCACTATGAGAAACAAAATCTGTTTCGTTTTTATCTTATAAACGTATACTTAGAAGTCATCTCTTGCTGGGTGTGTCCTGTTTTTCACCATTACATGGGCTACTTTTTAATACTTTTGTTTATTTTTCATTTTTTACTACAATTCTTTATTTATGTATTACATGCTCTACTTGATAATTGTGCAGGCTCATGAAAATGGGGAGATGGTGGATGCAGCATTGATTGAAGCCTTGATTATGCATATTCAGGTATTATCCGTTATACAGTTAAGATATATGATTTTCTCTATTAAAATTATAATCATGCATAATTTGTTATTTAACTCAACATGACATAAATACATGAAACCTTTATTCCAAATAGAACATTAAACCTGGATAATAGTTTGGGTCTTAATTGCATGATAATTAATAAAACTCTAAAAAATTTAAAAATAAAATTCTCACAAAAGTAGAAACTTTAACCAAATTTACGAAAAATAGAAATTATTTCCATGTTATCCAAAACATTTTTTTGTAGAAAATTGCAAAATGTAGAAATTGTTCAAAAATATTGAAATGTCAACTATTTTCAAAAAGTACCTAGTTTAAAAACTTTTTTAAAACTTACCAAAATTATAACTTTTGCATAAGTTTGCGTATATATAAATTTAACCTTTTTTCAACACTTATCATTTATAGGATTTTTTTTTTCAAAACTTACCCAAAATAGATCTTTTTTCAACTAACCCAATATTAAAATGTATACATTTTTCAAAGATTACTAAGTATAATATCCTTTTTCAAAACTTACCAAGTAATGGATATTTTATACAACTTTCCAAAAATAGAAATTTTTGATAAATTACAAATTATAGAAACCTAAACTTTTTTCAAACGTACCATGTACAAATTTTTTTTTAAAACTTACAGAAATTATAACTTTTAGATAAGTTTGGGTATATACAAATTTAACCTTTTTTCAAAACTATGTATAGGATTTTTTTTTTCAAAACATACCCAAAATAGATCTTTTTTCAACAAACCCAATATTAAAAATGTATACATTTTTCAAAGATTATTAAGTATATGATCCTTTTTCAAAACTTACCAAGTAATTGATATTTTATACCACTTTCAAAAAATAGAAATTTTTCATAAATTACCAATTATAGAAATGTTAACAATTTTCAAAACGTACCTTACTTAAAAACGTTTTTAAAACTTACCAAAATTATAACTTTTGCATAAGTTTGGGTATATATAAATTTAACTTTTTTTCAACACTTAACCATTTATATGATTTTTTTTTCAAAACTTACCCAAAATGGATCTTTTTCAACTAACCTAATATTAAAATGTATACATTTTTCAAAGATTACTAAGTATAGGATCCTTTTTCAAAATTACCAAGTAATGGATATTTTATACAACTTTCTAAAAATAAATTTTTTTGATAAATTACCAATTATAGAAACCTAAACTTTTTTCAAACGTACCATGTACAAAAACTTTTTTAAAACTTACAGAAAATATAACTTTTTGATAAATTTGAGTATATACAAATTTAACCTTTATTCAAAACTAACCATATATAGGATTTTTTTTTTCAAAATATACCCAAAATAGTCATTTTTTCAACAAACCCAATACTAAAAATGTCTACATTTTTCAAATATTATTAAGTATATGATCCTTTTTCAAAACTTACCAAGTAATGGATATTTTATACCACTTTCCAAAAATAGAAATTTTTCATAAATTACCAATTATAGAAATGTTAACTATTTTCAAAACGTACCTTGTTTAAAAACTTTTTTATAACTTACCAAAATTATAACTTTTGCATAAGTTTGCGTATATATAAATTTAACTTTTTTTCAACACTTACCATATATATAGATTTTTTTTTTTCAAAATTTACCCAAAATAGATCTTTTTTCAGCTAACCTAATATTAAAATGTATACATTTTTCAAAGATTACTAAGTATAGGATCCTTTTTCAAAACTTATCAAGTAATGAATATTTTACACAACTTTTCAAAAATAAATTTTTTTGATAAATTACAATTATAGAAACCTAAACTTTTTTCAAACGTACCATGTACAAATTTTTTTTTTAAAACTTACAGAAAATATAACTTTTTGATAAGTTTGAGTATATACAAATTTAACTTTTTTTCAAAACTAACCATGTATAGGATTTTTTTTTCAAAACATACCCAAATAAAGTTCTTTTTTCAAGAAAGCCAATATTAACAATGTTTTTTTTTTTTTTTTTTTTTTTTTTTTTTTTAAAAAAAAAAAAAAAAAAAAAAAAAAAAAAAAACCTTGTTTAAAAACTTTTAAAACTACCAAAATTATAACTTTTGCAAAGTTTGGTATATATAAATTTAACCTTTTTTCAACACTTACATTTATAGGATTTTTTTTTTTCAAAACTTACCCAAAATAGATCTTTTTTCAACTAACCCAATATTAAAATGTATACATTTTTCAAAGATTACTAAGTATAATATCCTTTTTCAAAACTTACCAAGTAATGGATATTTTAACAACTTTCCAAAAATAGAAATTTTTGATAAATTACAAATTATAGAAACCTAAACTTTTTCAAACGTACCATGTACAAATTTTTTTTTAAAACTTACAGAAATTATAACTTTTAGATAAGTTTGGGTATATACAAATTTAACCTTTTTCAAAACTACTGTATAGGATTTTTTTTTTCAAAACATACCCAAAATAGATCTTTTTTCAACAAACCCAATATTAAAAATGTATACATTTTTCAAAGATTATTAAGTATATGATCCTTTTTCAAAACTTACCAAGTAATTGATATTTTATACCACTTTCAAAAAATAGAAATTTTTCATAAATTACCAATTATAGAAATGTTAACAATTTTCAAAACGTACCTTACTTAAAAACGTTTTTAAAACTTACCAAAATTATAACTTTTGCATAAGTTTGGGTATATATAAATTTAACTTTTTTTCAACACTTAACCATTTATATGATTTTTTTTTCAAAACTTACCCAAAATGGATCTTTTTCAACTAACCTAATATTAAAATGTATACATTTTTCAAAGATTACTAAGTATAGGATCCTTTTTCAAAATTACCAAGTAATGGATATTTTATACAACTTTCTAAAAATAAATTTTTTTGATAAATTACCAATTATAGAAACCTAAACATTTTTCAAACGTACCATGTACAAAAACTTTTTTAAAACTTACAGAAAATATAACTTTTTGATAAATTTGGGTATATACAAATTTAACCTTTTTTCAAAACTAACCATGTATAGGATTTTTTTTTTCAAAATATACCCAAAATAGTCATTTTTTCAACAAACCCAATACTAAAAATGTATACATTTTTCAAAGATTATTAAGTATATGATCCTTTTTCAAAACTTACCAAGTAATGGATATTTTATACCACTTTCCAAAAATAGAAATTTTTCATAAATTACCAATTATAGAAATGTTAACTATTTTCAAAACGTACCTTGTTTAAAAACTTTTTTATAACTTACCAAAATTATAACTTTTGCATAAGTTTGCGTATATATAAATTTAACTTTTTTCAACACTTACCATTTATAGGATTTTTTTTTTTCAAAACTTACCCAAAATAGATCTTTTTTCAGCTAACCTAATATTAAAATGTATACATTTTTCAAAGATTACTAAGTATAGGATCCTTTTTCAAAACTTACCAAGTAATGGATATTTTATACAACTTTCCAAAAATAAATTTTTTTGATAAATTACAATTATAGAAACTTAAACTTTTTTCAAACGTACCATGTACAAATTTTTTTTTAAAACTTACAGAAATTATAACTTTTTGATAAGTTTGGGTATATACAAATTTAACCTTTTTTCAAAACTAACCATGTATAGGATTTTTTTTTCAAAACATACCCAATAAAGATCTTTTTTCAAGAAAGCCAATATTAACAATGTATACATTTTTCATAGATTACTAAGTATATGATTATTTTTAAAACATACCAAGTAATGAATATTTTATACTACTTTCCAAAAATAGAATATTTTCATAAATTTCCAATTACAGAAATGTTAACTATTTTCAAAACGTACCTTGTTTAAAAACATTTTGAAAACGTACCAAAATCATAACTTTTGCAAAAGTTTGGGTATATATAAATTTAACCTTTTTTCAACACTTACCATATATATGATTTTTTTTTTTCAAAACATACCCAAAATTGATCTTTTTTCAACTAACCTAATATTAAAATGTATACATTTTGCAAAGATTACTATTTTTTAAACTTACCAAGTACAAAAACTTTTTTAAAACTTACAGAAATTATAACTTTTTGATAAGTTTAGGTATATACAAATTTAACCTTTTTCCAAAACTAACCATGTATAAGATTTTTTTTTCTTCAAAACATACCCAAAATAGATCTTTTTTCAAAAATCCAATATTAAAAATGTATACATTTTTCAAAGATTATTAAGTATATGTTTCTTTTTCAAAACTTACCAAGTAATTGATATTTTATACCACTTTCCAAAAATAGAAATTTTTCATAAATTACCAATTATAAAAATGTTAACAATTTTCAAAACGTACCTTACTTAAAAACGTTTTTAAAACTTACCAAACTTATAACTTTTGCATAAGTTTGGGTATATATAAATTTAACTTTTTTTCAACACTTAACCATTTATATGATTTTTTTTTCAAAACTTACCCAAAATGGATCTTTTTTCAGCTAACCTAATATTAAAATGTATACATTTTTCAAAGATTACTAAGTATAGGATCCTTTTTCAAAACTTATCAAGTAATGAATATTTTACACAACTTTTCAAAAATAAATTTTTTTGATAAATTACAATTATAGAAACCTAAACTTTTTTCAAACGTACCATGTACAAATTTTTTTTTTAAAACTTACAGAAAATATAACTTTTTGATAAGTTTGAGTATATACAAATTTAACTTTTTTTCAAAACTAACCATGTATAGGATTTTTTTTTCAAAACATACCCAAAAAAGTTCTTTTTCAAGAAAGCCAATATTAACAATGTATACATTTTTCATAGATTACTAAGTATATGATTATTTTTAAAACATACCAAGTAATGAATATTTTATACCACTTTCAAAAAATAGAATATTTTCATAAATTTCCAATTACAGAAATGTTAACTATTTTCAAAACGTACCTTGTTTAAAAACATTTTGAAAACGTACCAAAATCATAACTTTTGCAAAAGTTTGGGTATATGCAAATTTTTTTTTTCAAAACTTACCCAAAATAGATCTTTTTTCAACTAACCCAATATTAAAATGTATACATTTTTCAAAGATTACTAAGTATAAGATCGTTTTTTATATGTTTGGGTATATGCAAATTTAACCTTTTTTCAAAACTAACCATGTATACGATTTTTTGTTATCAAAACATACCCAAAATAGATCTTTTTTCAAAAACCCAATATTAAAAATGTGCACATTTTTCATAGATTATTAAGTATATGATCCTTTTTCAAAACTTACCAAGTAATGGATATTTTATACTACTTTCCAAAAATAGAAATTTTTCATAAATTACCAATTTTAGAAATGTTAAACAGTTTCAAAATGTACCTTGTTTAAAAACATTTTGAAAACTTACCAAAATTATAACTTTTGCATAAGTTTGGGTATATATAAATTTTACCTTTTTTCAACACTTTTCATTTATAGGGTTTTTTTTTTTTTTTCAAAACTTACCCAAAATAGATCTTTTTTCAACTAACCCAATATTAAAATGTATGCATTTTTCAAAGATTACTAAGTATAAGATCCTTTTTCAAAACATGTCAAGTAATGGATATTTTATACATTTTTCCAAAAATAGAAATTTTTGATAAATTACCAATTATAGAAACCTAAAATTTTTTAAACTTACCATGTACAAAAACTTTTTTAAAACTTACAGAAATTATAACTTTTTGATAAGTTTGGGTATATACAAATTTAACATTTTTTCAAAACTAACCTTGTATAGGATTTTTTTTCTTCAAAACATACCCAAAATAGATCTTTTTTCAAAAACCAAATATTAAAAATGTATACATTTTTCAAAGATTATTAAGTATATGTTCCTTTTTCAAAACTTACCCAGTAAGGAATATTTTATTCCACTTTCCAAAAATAGAAATTTTTTATAAATTACCAATTATAGAAACCTAAATTTTTTTCAAATGTACCATGTACAATTTTTTTTTTAAAACTTACCGAAATTATAACTTTTTGATAAGTTTGGGTATATGCAAATTTAACCTTTTTTCAAAACTAACCATGTATAGGATTTTTTTTTTCAAAACTTACCCAAAATATATCTTTTTTCAAAAACCCAATATTAAAAATGTATACATTTTTCATAGATTATTAAGTATATGATCCTTTTTGAAAACTTACCAAGTAATGGATATTTTATACCACTTTCCAAAAATAGAAGTTTTTCATAAATTACAAATTTTAGAAATGTTAACTATTTTCAAAACGTACTTGGTTTAAAAACATTTTGAAAACTTACCAAAATTATAACTTTTGCATAAGTTTGGGTATATATAAATTTTACCCTTTTTCAACACTTACCATTTATTGGGTTTTTTTGTTTTTCAAAACTTACCAAAATAGATCTTTTTTCAACTAACCCAATATTAAAATGTATACATTTTTCAAAGATTACTAAGTATAAGATCCTTTTTTATTTGTCTGGGTATATGCAAATTTAACATTTTTTCAAAACTAACCATGTATACGATTTTTTTTTTTCAAAACAAACCCAAAATAGATCTTTTTTCAAGAAACACAATATTAAAAATGTATACATTTTTCATAGATTATTAAGTATATGATCCTTTTTCAAAACTTACCAAGTAATGGATATTTTATACCACTTTCCAAAAATAGAAATTTTTCATAAATTACCAATTTTAGAAATGTTAAATATTTTGAAAATGTACCTTGTTTAAAAACATTTTGAAAACTTACTAAAATTATAACTTTTGCATAAGTTTAGGTGTATATAAATTTTACCTTTTTTCAACATTTACCATTTATTGGGTTTTTTTTTTTCAAAACTTACCCAAAATAGATCTTTTTTCAACTAACCCAATATTAAAATGTATACATTTTTCAAAGATTACTGAGTATAAGATCCTTTTTTCAAAACATGCCAAGTAATGGATATTTTATACAATTTTTCAGAAATAGAAATTTTTGATAAATTACCAATTATAGAAACCTAAAATTTTTTAAACTTACCATGTACAAGAACTTTTTTAAAACTTACAAAAATTATAACTTTTTGATAAGTTTGGGAATATACTAATTTAACATTTTTCCAAAACTAACCATGTATAAGATTTTTTTTTTTTCAAACATACCCAAAATAGATCTTTTTTCAAGAAATCCAATATTAAAAATTTATACATTTTTCAAAGATTACTAAGTATATGATCCTTTTTCAAAACATACCAAGTAATGGATATTTTATACCACTTTCCAAAAATAGAAATTTTTCATAAATTACCAATTTTAGAAATGTTAACTATTTTCAAAACGTACGTTGTTTAAAAACATTTTGAAAACTTACCAAAATTATAATATTTGCATAAGTTTGGGTATATATAAATTTTACCTTTTTTTCTTCAAAACATACCCAAAATAGATCTTTTTTCAAAAACCCAATATTAAAAATGTGCACATTTTTCATAGATTATTAAGTATATGATCCTTTTTCAAAACTTACCAAGTAATGGATATTTTATACTACTTTCCAAAAATAGAAATTTTTTATAAATTACCAATTTTAGAAATGTTAACTATTTTCAAAACGTACATGGTTGAAAAACATTTTGAAAACTTACCAAAATTATAAGTTTTGCATAAGTTTGGGTATATATAAATTTTACCTTTTTTCCACACTTACCATTTATCGATTTTTTTTTGTTGAAAACATACCCAAAATAGATCTTTTTTCAACTAACCCAATAGTAAAATGTATACATTTTTCAAAGATTAATAAGTATAAGATCCTTTTTCAAAACATGTCAAGTAATGGATATTTTATACATTTTTTCAAAAATAAATTTTTTTGATAAATTACCAATTATAGAAACCTAAAATTTTTTAAACTTACCATGTACAAAAACTTTTTTAAAACTTATAGAAATTATAACTTTTTGATAAGTTTGGGTATATACAAATTTAACCTTTTTCCAAATCTAACCATGTATAGGATTTTTTTTCTTCAAAACATACCCAAAATAGATCTTTTTTAAAAAACCCAATATTAAAAATGTATACATTTTTCGAAGATTATTACGTATATGTTCCTTTTTCAAAACTTACCAAGTAATGAATATATTATTCCACTTTCCAAAAATAGAAATTTTTCATAAATTACCAATTTTAGAAATGTTAACTATTTTCAAAACGTACCTGTTTAAAAACATTTTGAAAACTTACCATTTATAGGGTTTTGTTTTTTTTTTTCATAACTTAACGAAAATAGATCTTTTTTCAACTAACCCAATATTAAAATGTATACATTTTTCAAAGATTACTGAGTTTAAGATCCTTTTTTCAAAACATGCCAAGGAATGGATATTTTATACAATTTTTCAAAAATAGAAATTTTTGATAAATTAACAATTATAGAAACCTAAAATTTTTTAAACTTACCATGTACAAGAACTTTTTTAAAACTTACAGAAATTATACCTTTTTGATAAGTTTGGGTATATACTAATTTAACATTTTTCCAAAACTAACAATGTATTGGATTTTTTTTTTTCAAAACATACCCAAAGTAGATCTTTTTTCAAGAAACCTAATATTAAAAATGTAAACATTTTTCAAAGATTACTAAGTATATGATCTTTTTTCAAAACTTACCAAGTAATGGATATTTTATACCACTTTTCAAAAATAGAAATTTTTCATAAATTATCAATTTTAGAAATGTTAACTATTTTCAAAACGTACCTGTTTAAAAACATTTTGAAAACTTACCAAAATTATTACTTTTGCATAAGTTTAGGTATATATAAATTTTACCTTTTTTCAACACTTACCATTTATTGGGTTTTTTTTTTTTTTTTTTCAAAACTTACCCAAAATATATCTTTTTTCAACTAACCCAATATTAAAATGTATATATTTTTCAAAGATTACTAAGTATAAGATCCTTTTTTATATGTTTGGGTATATGCAAATTTAACCTTTTTTCAAAACTAACCATGTATACGATTTTTTTTTCAAAACTTACCCAAAATAGATCTTTTTTCAAGAAACCCAATATTAAAAATGTATACATTTTTCAAAGATTTCTAAGTATATGATCCTTTTTTCAAAACTTACCAAGTAATGGATATTTTATACCACTTTCCAAAAATAGAAATTTTTCATAAATTACCAATTTTAGAAATGTTAACTATTTTCAAAACGTACCTGGATTAAAAACATTTCGAAAACTTACCAAAATTATAACTTTTGCATAAGTTTGGTTATATATAAATTTTACCTTTTTTCAACACTTACCATTTATAGGATTTTTTTTTTTTCAAAACATACCCAAAATAGATCTTTTTTCAACTAACCCAATATTAAAATGTATACATTTTTCAAAGATAACTAAGTATAAGATGCTTTTTCAAAACTTACCAAATAATGGATATTTTATACAACTTTCCAAAAATAGAAAATTTTGATAAATTACCAATTATAGAAACCTAAATTTTTTTCAAACGTACCATGTACAAATTTTTTTTAAAACTTACCGAAATTATAACTTTTTGATAAGTTTGGGTATGTGCAAATTTAACCTTTTTTCAAAACTAACCATGTATAGGATTTTTTTTTTTTCAAAACTTACCGAAAATAGATCTTTTTTCAAAAACTCAATATTAAAAATGTATACATTTTTCATAGATTATTATGTATATGATCCTTTTTCAAAACTTACCAAGTAATGGATATTTTATACCACTTTCCAAAAATAGAAATTTTTCATAAATTACAAATTTTAGAAATGTTAACTATTTTCAAAACGTACTTGGTTTAAAAGCATTTTGAAAACTTACCAAAATTATAACTTTTGCATAAGTTTGGGTATATATAAATTTTACCTTTTTTCAACACTTACCATTTATTGGGTTTTTTTTTTTTTCAAAACTTACCCAAAATAGATCTTTTTTCAACTAACCCAATATTAAAATGTATACATTTTTCAAAGATTACTAAGTATAAGATCCTTTTTTATATGTTTGGGTATATGCAAATTTAACCTTTTTTCAAAACTAACCATGTATACGATTTTTGTTTTTCAAAACATACCCAAAATAGATCTTTTTTCAAAAACCCTATATTAAAAATGTATACATTTTTCATAGATTATTAAGTATGTGCTCCTTTTTCAAAACTTACCAAGTAATGGATATTTTATACCACTTTCCAAAAATAGAAATTTTTCATAAATTACCAATTTTAGAAAGGTTAAATATTTTCAAAATGTACCTTGTTTAAAAACATTTTGAAAACTTACCAAAATTATAACTTTTGCATAAGTTTGGGTATATATAAATTTTACCATTTTTCAACACTTACCATTTATAGGGTTTTTTTTTTTTTTTTTTTTTTCAAAACTTACCCAAAATAGATCTTTTTTCAACTAACCCAATATTAAAATGTATACATTTTTCAAAGATTACTGAGTATAAGATCCTTTTTTCAAAACATGCCAAGTAATGGATATTTTATACAATTTTTCAGAAATAGAAATTTTTGATAAATTACCAATTATAGAAACCTAAAATTTTTTAAACTTACCATGTACAAGAACTTTTTTAAAACTTACAAAAATTATAACTTTTTGATAAGTTTGGGAATATACTAATTTAACATTTTTCCAAAACTAACCATGTATAAGATTTTTTTTTTTTTTCAAAACATACCCAAAATAGATCTTTTTTCAAGAAACCCAATATTAAAAATTTATACATTTTTCAAAGATTACTAAGTATATGATCCTTTTTCAAAACATACCAAGTAATGGATATTTTATACCACTTTCCAAAAATAGAAATTTTTCATAAATTACCAATTTTAGAAATGTTAACTATTTTCAAAATGTACGTTGTTTAAAAACATTTTGAAAACTTACCAAAATTATAATATTTGCATACGTTTGGGTATATATAAATTTTACCTTTTTTCAACACTTACCATATATAGGATTTTTTTTTCTTCAAAACATATCCAAAATAGATCTTTTTTCAACTAACCCAATATTAAATTGTATATATTTTTCAAAGATAACTAAGTATAAGATGCTTTTTCAAAACTTACCAAATAATGGATATTTTATACAACTTTCCAAAAATAGAAATTTTGGATAAATTACCAATTATAGAAACCTAAAATTTTTTCTAACGTACCATGTACAATTTTTTTTTAAAACTTACCAAAGTTATAACTTTTTGATAAGTTTAGGTATATGCAAATTTAACCTTTTTTCAAAACTAACCATGTATAGGATTTTTTCTTTTCAAAATTTACCCAAAATACATCTTTTTTCAAGAAACCCAATATTAAAAATGTATACATTTTTCAATGATTACTAAGTATATGATCATTTTTCAAAACTTACCAAGTAATGGATATTTTATACCACTTTCCAAAAATAAATTTTTTTCATAAATTACCAATTTTAGAAATGTTAACTATTTTCAAAACGTACCTGTTTTAAAAACATTTCGAAAACTTACCAAAATTATAACTTTTGCATAAGTTTGGTTATATATAAAGTTTACCTTTTTTCAACACTTACCATTTATAGGATTTTTTTTTTTTCAAAAATACCCAAAATAGATCTTTTTTCAACTAACCCAATATTAAAATGTATACATTTTTCAAAGATTACTAAGTATAAGATCTTTTTTTATATGTTTGGGTATATGCAAATTTAACTTTTTTTCAAAACTAACCATGTATGCTATTTTTTTTTTCAAAACATACCCAAAATAGATCTTTTTTCAAGAAACCCAATATTAAAAATGTATACATTTTTCAAAGATTACTAAGTATATGATCCTTTTTCAAAACTTACCAAGTAAGGAATATTTTATTCCACTTTCCAAAAATAGAAATTTTTTATAAATTACCAATTATAGAAACCTAAATTTTTTTCAAATGTACCATGTACAATTTTTTTTTAAAACTTACCGAAATTATAACTTTTTGATAAGTTTGGGTATATGAAAATTTAACCTTTTTTCAAAACTAACCATGTATAGGATTTTTTTTTTTCAAAACTTACCCAAAATATATCTTTTTTCAAAAACCCAATATTAAAAATAAAAATGTATACATTTTTCATAGATTATTAAGTATATGATCCTTTTTGAAAACTTACCAAGTAATGGATATTTTATACCACTTTCCAAAAATAGAAGTTTTTCATAAATTACAAATTTTAGAAATGTTAACTATTTTCAAAACGTACGTTGTTTAAAAACATTTTGAAAACTTACCAAAATTATAATATTTGCATAAGTTTGGGTATATATAAATTTTACCTTTTCTTCTTCAAAACATACCCAAAATAAATCTTTTTTGAAAAACCAAATATTAAAAATGTATACATTTTTCAAAGATTATTAAGTATATGTTCCTTTTTCAAAACTTACCAAGTAATGAATATTTTATTCCACTTTCCAAAAATAGAAATTTTTTATAAATTACCAATTTTAGAAATGTTAACTATTTTCAAAACGTACCTAGTTTTAAAACATTTTGAAAACTTACCAAAATTATAACTTTTGCATAAGTTTGGGTATATATAAATTTTACCTTTTTTCCACACTTACCATTTATCGGATTTTTTTTTGTTGAAAACATACCCAAAATAGATCTTTTTTCAAATAACCCAATATTAAAATAAAAGTATACATTTTTCAAAGATTAATAAGTATAAGATCCTTTTTCAAAACATGTCAAGTAATGGATATTTTATACATTTTTCCAAAAATAAATTTTTTATAAATTACCAATTATAGAAACTAAAATTTTTTAAACTTACCATGTAAAAAACTTTTTTAAAACTTAAAAATTATAACTTTTTGATAAGTTTGGGTATATACAAATTTAACCTTTTTCAAATCTAACCATGTATGATTTTTTTTTTCAAAACATACCCAAAATAGATCTTTTTTAAAAACCCAATATTAAAAATGTATACATTTTTCAAAGATTATTAAGTATATGTTCCTTTTTCAAAACTTACCAAGTAATGAATATTTTATTCCACTTTCCAAAAATAGAAATTTTTTATAAATTACCAATTTTAGAAATGTTAACTATTTTCAAAACGTACCAGTTTTAAAACATTTTGAAAACTTACCAAATTATAACTTTTGCATAAGTTTGGGTATATATAAATTTTACCTTTTTTCAACACTACCATTTATGGATTTTTTTTTTTAAAACATACCCAAAATAGATCTTTTTTCAAAAACCCAATATTAAAATAAAAGTATACATTTTTCAAAGATTAATAAGTATAAGATCCTTTTTCAAAACTTCCAAGTAATGGATATTTTATACATTTTTCCAAAAATAAATTTTTATAAATTACCAATTTAGAAACTAAAATTTTTTAAACTTACCTGTTAAAAAACTTTTTTAAAACTTACAAAATTATAATTTTTGATAAGTTTGGGTATATAAAATTTAACCTTTTTCCAATTACCTTGTTTTTTTTCTAAAACATACCCAAAATAATCTTTTTTAAAAAACCAATATTAAAAATGTATACATTTTTCAAAGATTATTAAGTATATGTTCCTTTTTCAAAACTTACCAAGTAATGAATATTTTATTCCACTTTCCAAAAATAGAAATTTTTTATAAATTACCAATTTTAGAAATGTTAACTATTTTCAAAACGTACCTAGTTTTAAAACATTTTGAAAACTTACCAAAATTATAACTTTTGCATAAGTTTGGGTATATATAAATTTTACCTTTTTTCCACACTTACCATTTATCGGTTTTTTTTTGTTGAAAACATACCCAAAATAGATCTTTTTTCAACTAACCCAATATTAAAATGTATACATTTTTCAAAGATTAATAAGTATAAGATCCTTTTTCAAAACATGTCAAGTAATGGATATTTTATACATTTTTCCAAAAATAAATTTT
This sequence comes from Elaeagnus macrophylla, assembly GCA_029378325.1. NCBI lineage: Eukaryota > Viridiplantae > Streptophyta > Magnoliopsida > Rosales > Elaeagnaceae > Elaeagnus > Elaeagnus macrophylla. The sequence goes on along the minus strand of CM055640.1, from coordinate 85,810,471 downwards.
TTGGATAAATTACCAATTATAGAAACCTAAAATTTTTTAAACTTACCATGTACAAAAACTTTTTTAAAACTTAGAGAAATTATAACTTTTTGATAAGTTTGGGTATATACAAATTTAACCTTTTTCCAAATCTAACCATGTATAGGATTTTTTTTCTTCAAAACATACCCAAAATAGATCTTTTTTAAAAAACCCAATATTAAAAATGTATACATTTTTCAAAGATTATTAAGTATATGTTCCTTTTTCAAAACTTACCAAGTAATGGATATTTTATACCACTTTCCAAAAATAGAAATTTTTCATAAATTACCAATTTTAGAAATGTTAACTATTTTCAAAACGTACCAGGTTTAAAAACATTTTGAAAACTTACCAAAGTTATAACTTTTCCATAAGTTTGGGTATATATAAATTTTACCTTTTTTCAACACTTACCATTTATATGATTTTTTTTTTCTTCAAAACATACCCAAAATAGATCTTTTTTCAACTAACCCAATATTAAATTGTATACATTTTTCAAAGATAACTAAGTATAAGATGCTTTTTCAAAACTTACCAAATAATGGATATTTTATACAACTTTCCAAAAATAGAAATTTTTGGATAAATTACCAATTATAGAAACCTAAAATTTTTTCTAACGTACCATGTACAATTTTTTTTTAAAACTTACCAAAATTATAACTTTTTGATAAGTTTGGGTATATGCAAATTTAACCTTTTTTCAAAACTAACCATGTATAGGATTTTTTTTTTCAAAACTTACCCAAAATAGATCTTTTTTCAAAAACCCAATATTAAAAATGTATACATTTTTCAAAGATTACTAAGTATATGATCCTTTTTCAAAACTTACCAAGTAATGGATATTTTATACAACTTTCCAAAAATAGAAATTTTTCATAAATTACCAATTTTAGAAATGTTAACTATTTTCAAAACGTACCTGGTTTAAAAACATTTTGAAAACTTACCAAAGTTATAACTTTTCCATAAGTTTGGTTATATATAAATTTTACCTTTTTTCAACACTTACCATTTATAGGATTTTTTTTTTCAAAACATACCCAAAATAGATCTTTTTTCAACTAACCCAATATTAAAATGTATACATTTTTCAAAGATAACTAAGTATAAGATGCTATTTCAAAACTTACCAAATATTGGATATTTTATACAACTTTCCAAAAATAGAAATTTTGGATAAATTACCGATTATAGAAACCTAAAATTTTTTCTAACGTACCATGTACAATTTTTTTTTAAAACTTACCAAAATTATAACTTTTTGATAAGTTTAGGTATATGCAAATTTAACCTTTTTTCAAAACTAACCATGTATAGGATTTTTTTTTTCAAAACTTACCCAAAATAGATCTTTTTTCAAAAACCCAATATTAAAAATGTATACATTTTTCAAAGATTACTAAGTATATGATCCTTTTTCAAAACTTACCAAGTAATGGATATTTTATACAACTTTCCAAAAATAGAAATTTTTCATAAATTACCAATTTTAGAAATGTTAACTATTTTCAAAACGTACCGGTTTAAAAACATTTTGAAAACTTACCAAAGTTATAACTTTTCCAAAAGTTTGGTTATATATAAATTTTACCTTTTTTCAACACTTACCATTTATAGGATTTTTTTTTTCTAAAACATACCCAAAATAGATCTTTTTTCAACTAACCAATATTAAAATGTATACATTTTTCAAAGATAACTAAGTATAAGATGCTTTTTCAAAACTTACCAAATAATGGATATTTTATACAACTTTCCAAAAATAGAAATTTTTGACAAATTACCAATTATAGAAACCTAAAATTGTTTCTAACGTACCATGTACAATTTTTTTTAAAACTTACAGAAATTATAACTTTTTGATAAGTTTGGGTATATGCAAATTTAACCTTTTTTCAAAACTAACCATGTATAGGATTTTTTTTTTTCAAAACTTACCCAAAATGGATCTTTTTTCAAAAACCCAATATTAAAAATGTATACATTTTTCAAAGATTACTAAGTATATGATCCTTTTTCAAAACTTACCAAGTAATGGATATTTTATACAACTTTCCAAAAATAGAAATTTTTCATAAATTACCAATTTTAGAAATGTTAACTATTTTCAAAACGTACCTGGTTTAAAAACATTTTGAAAACGTACCAAAGTTATAACTTTTCCATAAGTTTGGTTATATATAAATTTTACCTTTTTTCAACACTTACCATTTATAGGATTTTTTTTTTCAAAACATACCCAAAATAGATCTTTTTTCAACTAACCCAATATTAAAATGTATACATTTTTCAAAGATAACTAAGTATAAGATGCTATTTCAAAACTTACCAAATAATGGATATTTTATACAACTTTCCAAAAATAGAAATTTTGGATAAATTACCAATTATAGAAACCTAAAATTTTTTCTAACGTACCATGTACAATTTTTTTTTAAAACTTACAGAAATTATAACTTTTTGATAAGTTTGGGTATATGCAAATTTAACCTTTTTTCAAAACTAACCATGTATAGGATTTTTTTTTTCAAAACTTACCCAAAATAGATCTTTTTTAAAAACCCAATATTAAAAATGTATAATTTTTCAAAGATTATAAGTATATGTCCTTTTTCAAAACTTACCAAGTAATGGATATTTTATACAACTTTCCAAAAATAGAAATTTTTCATAAAAAAAAAAAAAAAAAAACTTTTTTCACACTACCATTTATGTTTTTTTTTTCAAAACATACCCAAAATAGATCTTTTTTCAACTAACCAATATTAAAATGTATACATTTTTCAAAGATAATAAGTATAAGATCTTTTTCAAAACTTCAATAATGGATATTTTATACATTTTCCAAAAATAAATTTTTGGAAAATTACCAATTATAGAAACCTAAAATTTTTTAACTACCATGTACAAAATTTTTTAAAACTTAAAAATTATAACTTTTTGATAAGTTTGGGTATATCAAATTTAACCTTTTTCAACTAACCATGTATAGGATTTTTTTTTTCAAAACTACCCAAAATGATCTTTTTTAAAAACCCAATATTAAAAATGTATACATTTTTCAAAGATTATAAGTATATGTCCTTTTCAAAACTTACCAAGTAATGATATTTTATCACTTTCCAAAAATAGAAATTTTTATAAATTACCAATTTTAGAAATGTTAACTATTTTCAAAACGTACCTGTTTAAAACATTTTGAAAACTTACCAATTATAACTTTTCATAAGTTTGGTATATATAAATTTTACCTTTTTTCACACTTACCATTTATGGTTTTTTTTTTTAAAACATACCCAAAATAGATCTTTTTTCAATAACCCAATATTAAAATGTATACATTTTTCAAAGATAATAAGTATAAGATCTTTTCAAAACTTCAATAATGGATATTTTATAATTTTCCAAAAATAAAATTTTTGATAAATTACCAATTATAGAAACCTAAAATTTTTTAACTACCATGTACAAAATTTTTTAAAACTTAAAAATTATAACTTTTTGATAAGTTTGGGTATATCAAATTTAACCTTTTTCAACTAACCATGTATAGGATTTTTTTTTTCAAAACTACCCAAAATAGATCTTTTTAAAAACCAATATTAAAAATGTATAATTTTTCAAAGATTATAAGTATATGTCCTTTTTCAAAACTTACCAAGTAATGGATATTTTATACACTTTCCAAAATAGAAATTTTTCATAAATTACCAATTTTAGAAATGTTAACTATTTTCAAAACGTACCGGTTTAAAAACATTTTGAAAACTTACCAAAGTTATAACTTTTCCAAAGTTTGGTATATATAAATTTTACCTTTTTTCAACACTTACCATTTATAGATTTTTTTTTTCTAAAACATACCCAAAATAGATCTTTTTTCAACTAACCAATATTAATGTATACATTTTTCAAAGATAACTAAGTATAAGATGCTTTTCAAAACTTACCAAATAATGGATATTTTATACAACTTTCAAAAAATAGAAATTTGAAAATTACCAATTATAGAAACCTAAAATTTTTTCTAACGTACCATGTACAATTTTTTTTAAAACTTACAAAATTATAACTTTTTGATAAGTTTGGTATATGCAAATTTAACCTTTTTTCAAAACTAACCATGTATAGGATTTTTTTTTTTCAAAACTTACCCAAAATGATCTTTTTTCAAAAACCCAATATTAAAAATGTATACATTTTTCAAAGATTACTAAGTATATGATCTTTTTCAAAACTTACCAAGTAATGGATATTTTATACAACTTTCCAAAAATAGAAATTTTTCATAAATTACCAATTTTAGAAATGTTAACTATTTTCAAAACGTACCTGGTTTAAAAACATTTTGAAAACTACCAAAGTTATAACTTTTCCATAAGTTTGGTTATATTAAATTTTACCTTTTTTCAACACTTACCATTTATAGGATTTTTTTTTTCAAAACATACCCAAAATAGATCTTTTTTCAACTAACCCAATATTAAAATGTATACATTTTTCAAAGATAACTAAGTATAAGATGCTATTTCAAAACTTACCAAATAATGGATATTTTATACAACTTTCCAAAAATAGAAATTTTGGATAAATTACCAATTATAGAAACCTAAAATTTTTTCTAACGTACCATGTACAATTTTTTTTTAAAACTTACAGAAATTATAACTTTTTGATAAGTTTGGGTATATGCAAATTTAACCTTTTTTCAAAACTAACCATGTATAGGATTTTTTTTTTCAAAACTTACCCAAAATAGATCTTTTTTCAAGAAACCCAATATTAAAAATGTATACATTTTTCAAAGATTACTAAGTATATGATCCTTTTTCAAAACTTACCAAGTAATGGATATTTTATACAACTTTCCAAAAATAGAAATTTTTCATAAATTACCAATTTTAGAAATGTTAACTATTTTCAAAACGTACCTGGTTTAAAAACATTTTGAAAACTTACCAAAGTTATAACTTTTCCATAAGTTTGGTTATATATAAATTTTACCTTTTTTCAACACTTACCATTTATAGGATTTTTTTTTTCAAAACATACCCAAAATAGATCTTTTTTCAATTAACCCAATATTAAAATGTATACATTTTTCAAAGATAACTAAGTATAAGATGCTTTTTCAAAACTTACCAAATAATGGGTATTTTATACAACTTTCCAAAAATAGAAATTTTGGATAAATTACCAATTATAGAAACCTAAAATTTTTTCTAACGTACCATGTACAATTTTTTTTTTTTAAACTTACCGAAATTATAACTTTTTGATAAGTTTGGGTATATGCAAATTTAACCTTTTTTCAAAACTAACCATGTATAGGATTTTTTTTTCTTTCAAAACTTACCCAAAATAGATCTTTTTTCAAAAACCCAATATTAAAAATGTATACATTTTTCAAAGATTACTAAGTATATGATCCTTTTCCAAAAATAGAAATTTTGAATAAATTACCAATTTTAGAAATGTTAACTATTTTCAAAACGTACCTGGTTTAAAAACATTTTGAAAACTTACCAAAATTATAACTTTTGCATAAGTTTGGGTATATATAAATTTTTCCTTTTTCAACACTTACCATTTATAGGGTTTTTTTTTTCAAAACATACCCAAAATAGATCTTTTTTCAACTAACCCAATAATAAAATGTATACATTTTTCAAAGATTACTAAGTATAAGATCCTTTTTCAGAACATACCAAGTAATGGATATTTTATACAACTTTCCAAAAATAGAAATTTTTGATAAATTACCAATTATAGAAACCTAAACTTTTTTAAACTTACCATGTACAAAAACTTATTTAAAACTTACCGAAATTATAACTTTTTGATAAGTTTGGGTATATGCAAATTTAACCTTTTTTCAAAACTAACCATGTAATATCCCAAATTTTCAAATAACATTAATTATTAAAAAATAAAGAGTTATTTGAGAGTAAGTTATAATTTTAAAATAGAATTATAAGTATGAATAAACTCTTTAAAGATAAAGCAGATAGTAGGTTTGAATTTGTTATCTAAGGTATATTGGACTCTTATTTAATTCAAAGAATATGACAATAATAATTAGAATATCCTAATAAGAATAGGTTTATACTCACATATAAACTCTTTATTAGAATAAAATATATAAATCCTTTACTAGACCAAAGGAGAAACAAAAACCCTACGTCTATTCTTCTCATATATGTCTTTCACAACAATAGTCATAAGAGAATGGAAGTTCATGAATTAAACTAGGTACGTTTGTTAATTTTCCTCCATCACTTTATCAGTTATGATTTAAGGGTTTATGGTTAATGTTTAGTGATTTTTCTAAGAAATTTTATAAAGTAATTGTTTGCAAATTTTCTGCAGAATCTTGAAAATAAATTAGTTTCAAAACCTTATACTATTCAATAAAATCTTAAACTATTTTTATATTAAACTAGACTTCTTGAAGAATTCAACGAATATTTATTTGTCGAAATATCATTTATATTGAATTTGTTATGAATTTGTGAAGTTTGTGTTTTGAATCTGTCAGTTTTTGAACTACTCGAATTTTAGGGTTGTTTTATATGGGTTTTGATTTCAATTTGAAGATAAAATTTTTGTCTTTATAACTATACACAATAAGAAAAATTTTGTCTTTGGAACCTCTATAAAATTCTTTGTATTTAATTTAATATAATTTTTCGAAGTCAAAATTTTATGCTGGAAACAGGAAACCTGACAGATTAAAACAAAAAGTTTGGAATTAATTTATGGTGTTATAAATGTTAAACATTTTTGAAAATTTTTATAATACGTTATATGGGTCTTATTTATTATTTGATAAAATTTTATGATTTTTAGATTAGATATATATATGTTATGAATTTTTGATTTATATATGTTTGTTGCTCAAATATTTTACAGCAGATTTATTGAACTAGTTTCAAAACCCGTTTTACCTATGAAAACAGTTTCCAAAGTATTTGTAAATTTTTATGTATAATAATATTTAAGTTATAAAACTACAGTTAAAATTTCAATTCGATATGATTTTCCAATATTTTTCTAAAATTGTTTAAGTCTAGTAGTATTGCTGATTTTCTTATACTGGCAGTTTTAAAAGTTATCGAATAAAAATCACTTTTGTAATTGCTTAGCATTCCGTTTTACCTAAAAAATTTATTGAAAATTTTACTATACCTCTATGAAAACTCTGATAAATTTGGTAATCTTATGACACCAATTAAGTTTGAAATTAATTATTTAGTTTCTGCTGACAGTGGAAACAACTAATAATTTTGTGAATAAAAATATGAAACTTTTGAAAAAACAAGAGTTAGACCTAAGTATTAATATATATATATATATATATATATATATATATATAAAGGAGGATACCTAATATATTATGAGTATCTAATAATTATACAATTATAATTTGTTTAGGCTACACTCAGTTGAATTAGTGGGTGATTTTAGCTGTGCTAGTTATTCGTACCAGGTAAGTAGACTAACCCTACTTGCAATATTAAGTATAGTTTGCTTTGTTTGTGTATGAATATTTTCATGGTTGTTTTTTTTTTTACATATATGTTTTGTTTGTAACCGTTATGGCTAAATAGATATCGTGATCTCATTTTCGTATGTATATGTGCTTTGTGTTTGCATAATTGATTATTGGTTATGTAGTATTGGCATAAGCATGCTCATATGCATGACATTCAAAACTTTTAATGTTAAAAACTCATGTTTTGAATTATAACTTTCGATTTTAAAAATCAAACAGATTTTTTGAAAATGGTTTGATAGAATGCTTTTGACCATCGTTATGATTGGACTCTAATTGGGAGCATATTGTAATTGTTTTGAGCCGTGTGGGGGAGGTGTCCTTGGGTACCCGAGGATATTTGGTTCCTTACCATATGGTTTGGACGTATTTTTGCATGTGAGCATTTGTTATGGAATTCCAGCTTTGACCCTACGATTTTATGACTGACTTGCACTTACCCTTCACGCGTGCTAATCACCGACAGGTGATTTATTGTTTGGTCACCGACGGGTGATTTATTGTTTTGGTTGCCGACGGGTGACATTTTGTATTGGCTCCACCATTCATGCGATAGAGTTCATGGCATTCTATAAAATATAGTTTTGAACAGTTTTGTTATGAGTCGTGACATATTGAGAAAGATCATTTTTGAACGTTTTGCTATGAGAAGCGACCTATTAAGAAAGATAAGTTTTTGTATGTTTTGCATACGAGTCACGACATTATTTGAAATATGGTTTTCAAAGATCATTGTTTAAGTAGAGACCATGCATTACATCGACATTCATATTGAAAACACAAGCATTGACATGTTGTTTGTCTTGAATAAATTATTTATTACATGTGGTTGCTTAATGTTTCAAGTAAGGTAAGTTTGCTTACTGAGTGATTTCACTCACCCCAAGCTTCCTTTCACATTTTCAGGAACACCATGATGAGAATTTGGCAATGCTTGAGGATTGTTATTGGTTCCTTAAGATTAAGTTCCCTTTTTCTCGGCTAATAAATTGTAAACTTTAATAAGTGCTAAACTTTTTGGCAAGTTTTTTCTTTATAAGGTTTTTAGCTATAAAATCTTTTTCCATTTAATGTCTATACAATTTTTTCAATTTTTCTTTTAATAAAGCCACAATTAATTGTATCAAGGTTTTCAATCTCTAAAACGTTTAGATAATGCCCTTATTTGTATGTAAAATATCGGGGCGTTACAAACCATGTATAGGATTTTTTTTTTCAAAACATTCCCAAAATAGATCTTTTTTCAAGAAACTCAATATTAAAAATGTATACATTTTTCTTAGATTATTAAGTATGTGATCCATTTTCAAAACTTTCCAAGTAATGGATATTTTATACCACTTTCAAAAATAGAAATTTTTCATAAATTACTAATTTTAGAAATGTTAACTTTTTTCAAAACGTACCTGGTTTAAAAACATTTTGAAAACTTACCAAAATTATAACTTTTGCATAAGTTTGGGTATATATAAATTTTACCTTTTTTCAACAATTACCATTTATTGGCTTTTTTTTTTATTTAAAAAAAACTTACTCAAAATAGATCTTTTTTCAACTAACCCAATATTAAAATGTATACATTTTTCAAAGATTACTAAGTATAAGATCCTTTTTCAAAACTTACCAAGTAATGGATATTTTATACCACTTTCCAAAAATAGAAATTTTTGATAAATTACCAATTATAAAAACCTAAACTTTTTTAAACTTACCATGTACAAAAACTTATTTAAAACTTACCGAAATTATAACTTGTTGATAAGTTTGGGTATACGCAAATTTAACCTTTTTTCAAAACTAACCATGTATAGGATTTTTTTTTTCAAAACATTCCCAAAATAGATCTTTTTTCAAGAAACTCAATATTAAAAATGTATACATTTTTCTTAGATTATTAAGTATGTGATCCTTTTTCAAAACTTACCAAGTAATGTTTATTTTATACCAATTTCCAAAAATTGAAATTTTTCATAAATTACCAATTTTAGAAATGTTAACTATTTTCAAAACGTACCTGGTTTAAAAACATTTTGAAAACTTACCAAAATTATAATCTTTTGCATAAGTTTGGGTATATATAAATTTTTCCTTTTTCAACACTTACATTTATAGGGTTTTTTTTTTTTTTTCAAAACATACCCAAAATAGATCTTTTTTCAACTAACCCAAAAATAAAATATATACATATTTCAAAGATTACTAAGTATAAGATCCTTTTTCAGAACATACCAAGTAATGGATATTTTATACAACTTTCCAAAAATAGAAATTTTTGATAAATTACCAATTATAGAAACCTAAACTTTTTTAAACTTACCATGTACAAAAACTTATTTAAAACTTACCGAAATTATAACTTTTTGATAAGTTTCGGTATATGTAAATTTAACCTTTTTTCAAAACTAACCATGTATAGGATTTTTTTTTTTTTAAAAAAACATACCCAAAATAGATCTTTTTCAAAAACCCAATATTAAAATGTATACATTTTTCAAAGATTATTAAGTATTGATCCTTTTTCAAAACTTACCAAGTAATGGATATTTTATACCACTTTCCAAAAATAGAAATTTTTCATAAATAACAATTTTAGAAATATTTACTATTTTCAAAACGTACTTGGTTTAAAAACATTTTGAAAACTTACCAAAATTATAACTTTTTGATAAGTTTGGGTATATTGAAATTTAACCATTTTTCAAAACTAACCGTGTATTGGATTTTTTTTTTTTTCAAAACATACCCAAAATAGATCTTTTTTCAAAAACCCAATATTAAAAATGTATACATTTTTCATAGATTATTAAGTATATGATCCTTTTTCAAAACTTACCAAGTAATGGTTATTTTATACCACTTTCCAAAAATAGAAATTTTTCATAAGTTACCAATATAACTAAATTTTTTAAGATACATGTTAAAACTATTTTCAAATACGAATTACACTTTTGAGTTTGGAAAAATACTTTTTAAAACTTACCAGAAGATTATAACTTTTGAAACATACCAAAGTTTGGGTATAACCATATAAATTTATATCCTTTTTCAAAACTTACCATTAGTATAGGATCCCCCCCCCCCCCCCCCCCCCCCCCCCCCCCCCCCCCCCCCCCCCCCCCCCCCCCCCCCCCCCCCCCCCCCCCCCCCCCCCCCCCCCCCCCCCCCCCCCCCCCCCCCCCCCCCCCCCCCCCCCCCCCCCCCCCCCCCCCCCCAAAAAAAAAAAAAAAAAAAAAAAAAAAAAAAAAAAAAAAAAAAAAAAAAAAAAAAAAAAAAAAAAAAAAAAAAAAAAAAAAAAAAAAAAAAAAAAAAAAAAAAAAAAAAAAAAAAAAAAAAAAAAAAAAAAAAAAAAAAAAAAAAAAAAAAAAAAAAAAAAAAAAAAAAAAAAAAAAAAAAAAAAAAAAAAAAAAAAAAAAAAAAAAAAAAAAAAAAAAAAAAAAAAAAAAAAAAAAAAAAAAAAAAAAAAAAAAAAAAAAAAAAAAAAAAAAAAAAAAAAAAAAAAAAAAAAAAAAAAAAAAAAAAAAAAAAAAAAAAAAAAAAAAAAAAAAAAAAAAAAAAAAAAAAAAAAAAAAAAAAAAAAAAAAAAAAAAAAAAACAATTTTAGAAATATTTACTATTTTCAAAACGTACTTGGTTTAAAAACATTTTGAAAACTTACCAAAATTATAACTTTTTGATAAGTTTGGGTATATTGAAATTTAACCATTTTTCAAAACTAACCGTGTATTGGATTTTTTTTTTTTTCAAAAAACTTACCAAAATAGATCTTTTTTCAACTAACCCAATATTAAAATGTATACATTTTTCAAAGATTACTAAGTATAAGATCCTTTTTCAAAACTTACCAAGTAATGGATATTTTATACCACTTTCCAAAAATAGAAATTTTTGATAAATTACCAATTATTTTAAAACCATGTTAAACTTTTTAAAACGTTACCTGGTTAAAAACTTATTTTAAAACTTACCAGAAATTATAACTTTTGCATAAGTTTGGGTATAACCTAAATTTATATCCTTTTTCAAAACTAACCATTGTATAGGATCTTTTTTTTTTCAAAACATTCCCAAAATAGATCTTTTTTCAAGAAACTCAATATTAAAAATGTATACATTTTTCTTAGATTATTAAGTATAGATCCTTTTTCAAAACTTACCAAGTAATGTTTATTTTATACCAATTTCCAAAAATTGAAATTTTTCATAAATTACCAATTTTAGAAACTTAAACTATTTTCAAAACGTACCATGGTATTAAAAACATTATTGTAAAACTTACCGAAATTATAACTCTTTTGCATAAGTTTGGGTATATTGAAATTTTTCCTTTTTTCAAACACTTACCATGTATAGGATTTTTTTTTTTTTTTCAAAACATACCCAAAATAGATCTTTTTTCAACTAACCCAAATAATAAAATGTATACATTTTTCAAAGATTACTAAGTATAAGATCCTTTTTCAGAACATACCAAGTAATGGATATTTTATACAACTTTCCAAAAATAGAAATTTTTGATAAATTACCAATTATAGAAACCTAAACTTTTTTAAACTTACCATGTACAAAAACTTATTTAAAACTTACCGAAATTATAACTTTTTGATAAGTTTGGGTATATGCAAATTTAACCTTTTTTCAAAACTAAGCATGTATAGGATTTTTTTTTCAAAACATTCCCAAAATAGATCTTTTTTCAAGAAACTCAATATTAAAAATGTATACATTTTTCTTAGATTATTAAGTATGTGATCCTTTTTCAAAACTTTCCAAGTAATGGATATTTTATACCACTTTCCAAAAATAGAAATTTTTCATAAATAACAATTTTAGAAATATTTACTATTTTCAAAACGTACTTGGTTTAAAAACATTTTGAAAACTTACCAAAATTATAACTTTTTGATAAGTTTGGGTATATTGAAATTTAACCATTTTTCAAAACTAACCGTGTATTGGATTTTTTTTTTTTTTCAAAACATACCCAAAATAGATCTTTTTTCAAAAACCCAATATTAAAAATGTATACATTTTTCATAGATTATTAAGTATATGATCCTTTTTCAAAACTTACCAAGTAATGGTTATTTTATACCACTTTCCAAAAATAGAAATTTTTCATAAGTTACAAATTTAAGAAATGTTAACTATTTTCAAAACGTACCTGGTTTAAAAACATTTTGAAAACTTACCAAAATTATAACTTTTGCATAAGTTTGGGTATATATAAATTTTTCCTTTTTCAACACTTACCATTTATAGGGTTTTTTTTTTTCAAAACATACCCAAAATAGATCTTTTTTCAACTAACCCAAAAATAAAATATAAACATATTTCAAAGATCACTAAGTTTAAGATCCTTTTTCAGAACATACCAAGTAATGGATATTTTATACAACTTTCCAAAAATAGAAATTTTTGATAAATTACCAATTATAGAAACCTAAACTTTTTTAAACTTACCATGTACAAAAACTTATTTAAAACTTACCGAAATTATAACTTTTTGATAAGTTTGGGTATATGCAAATTTAACCTTTTTTCAAAACTAACCATGTATAGGATTTTTTTTTCAAAACATTCCCAAAATAGATCTTTTTTCAAGAAACTCAATATTAAAAATGTATACATTTTTCTTAGATTATTAAGTATGTGATCCTTTTTCAAAACTTTCCAAGTAATGGATATTTTATACCACTTTCCAAAAATAGAAATTTTTCATAAATTACCAATTTTAGAAATGTTAACTATTTTCAAAACGTACCTAGTTTAAAAACATTTTGAAAACTTACCAAATTATAACTTTTGCATAAGTTTGGGTATATATAAATTTTACCTTTTTTCAACACTTACCATTTATTGGCTTTTTTTTTTTTAAAAAAAACTTAATCAAATTAGATCTCTTTTCAACTAACCCAATATTAAAATGTATACATTTTTCAAAGATTACTAAGTATAAGATCCTTTTTCAAAACTTACCAAGTAATGGATATTTTATACCACTTTCCAAAAATAGAAATTTTTCATAAATTACCAATTTTAGAAACGTTAACTTTTTTCAAAACGTACCTGGTTTAAAAACATTTTCAAAACTTACCTAAATTATAACTTTTGCATAAGTTTGGGTATATATAAATTTTACCATTTTCAACACTTACCATTTATAGGGTTTTTTTTTTTTCAAAACTTACCAAAAATATATCTTTTTTCAACTAACCCAATAATAAAATATACATTTTTCAAAGATTACTAAGTATAAGATCCGTTTTCAAAACATGCCATATAATGGATATTTTATACAATTTTCCAAAAATAAATTTTTTTGATAAATTACCAATTATAGAAACCTAAAATTTTTTAAACTTACCATGTACAAAAACTTTTTTAACAATTACAGAAATTATAACTTTTTGATAAGTTTGGGTATATGCAAATTTAACCTTTTTTCAAAACTAACCATGCATAGGATTTTTTTTTGAAAACATACCAAAAATAGATCTTTTTTCAAAAACCCAATATTAAAATTGTATATATTTTTCAAAGATTATTAAGTATATGATCCTTTTCCAAAACTTACCAAGTAATGGATAATTTATAAGACTTTCCAAAAATAGAAATTTTTCATAAAAAACAATTTTAGAAATGTTAACTATTTTCAAAACGTACTTGGTTTAAAAACATTTTGAAAACTTACCAAAACTATAACTTTTGCATAAGTTTGGGTATATATAAATTTTACCTTTATTCAACACTTACCATTTATTGGGTTTTTTTTTTTTTTTTTTCAAAACTTACCCAAAATAGTTCTTTTTTCAACTAACCCAATATTAAAATGTTTACATTTTTCAAAAATTACTACGTATAAGATCCTTTTTGATAAGTTTGGGTATATTGAAATTTAACCTTTTTTTAAAACTAACCGTGTATTGGATTTTTTTTTTTTTCAAAACATACCCAAAATAGATCTTTTTTCAAAAACTCAATATTAAAAATGTATACACTTTTCATAGATTATTAAGTATATGATCCTTTTTCAAAACTTACCAAGTAATGGTTATTTTATACCATTTTCCAAAAATAGAAAATTTTCATAAATTACCAATTTTAGAAATGTTAACTATTTTCAAAACGTACCTGGTTTAAAAACATTTTGAAAACTTACCAAAATTATAACTTTTGCATAAGTTTGGGTATATATAAATTTTTCCTTTTTCAACACTCACCATTTATTGGGTTTTTTTTTTTTTCAAAACATACCCAAAATAGATCTTTTTTCAACTAACCCAATAATAAAATGTATACATTTTTCAAATATTACTAAGTATAAGATCCTTTTTAAGAACGTACCAAGTAATGAATATTTTATACAACTTTCCAAAAATAGAAATTTTTGATAAATTACCAATTATAGAAAGCTAAACTTTTTTAAACTTACCATGTACAAAAACTTATTTAAAACTTACCGAAATTATAACTTTTTGATAAGTTTGGGTATATGCAAATTTAACCTTTTTTCAAAACTAACCATGTATAGGATTTTTTTTTCAAAACATTCCCAAAATAGATCTTTTTTCAAGAAACTCAATATTAAAAATGTATACATTTTTCTTAGATTATTAAGTATATGATCCTTTTTCAAAACTTACCAAGTAATGGATATTTTATACCACTTTCCAGAAATAGAAATTTTTCATAAATTACCAATTTTAGAAATGTTAACTATTTTCAAAACGTACCTAGTTTAAAAACATTTTGAAAACTTACCATAATTATAACTTTTGCATAAGTTTGGGTATATATAAATTTTTCCTTTTTCAACACTTACCTTTTATAGGGTTTTTTTTTTTTTTTTTTTCAAAACATACCCAAAATATATCTTTTTTCAACTAACCCAATAATAAAATATACATTTTTCAAAGATTACTAAGTATAAGATCCGTTTTCAAAACATGCCATATAATGGATATTTTATACAATTTTCCAAAAATAAAATTTTATGATAAATTACCAATTATAGAAACCTAAATTTTTTTAAACTTACCATGTACAAAAACTTTTTTAACAATTACAGAAATTATAACTTTTTGATAAGTTTGGGTATATGTAAATTTAAACTTTTTTCAAAACTAACCATGCATAGGATTTTTTTTTTTCAAAACATACCCAAAATAGATCTTTTTTCAAAAACCCAATATTAAAATTGTATATATTTTTCAAAGATTATTAAGTCTATGATCCTTTTTCAAAACTTACCAAGTAATGGATAATTTATACGACTTTCCAAAAATAGAAATTTTTCATAAAAAAACAATTTTAGAAATGTTAACTATTTTCAAAACGTACTTGGTTTAAAAACATTTTGAAAACTTACCAAAAGTATAACTTTTGCATAAGTTTGGGTATATATAAATTTTACCTTTATTCAACACTTACCATTTATTGGGTTTTTTTTTTTTTTTTTTTCAAAACTTACCCAAAATAGATCTTTTTTCAACTAACCCAATATTAAAATGTATACATTTTTCAAAAATTACTACGTATAAGATCCTTTTTGATAAGTTTGGGTATATTGAAATTTAACCTTTTTTTAAAACTAACCGTGTATTGGATTTTTTTTTTTTTCAAAACATACCCAAAATAGATCTTTTTTCAAAAACTCAATATTAAAAATGTATACACTTTTCATAGATTATTAAGTATATGATCCTTTTTCAAAACTTACCAAGTAATGGTTATTTTATACCACTTTCCAAAAATAGAAAATTTTCATAAATTACCAATTTTAGAAATGTTAACTATTTTCAAAACGTACCTGGTTTAAAAACATTTTGAAAACTTACCAAAATTATAACTTTTGCATAAGTTTGGGTATATATAAATTTTTCCTTTTTCAACACTTACCATTTATTGGGTTTTTTTTTTTTCAAAACATACCCAAAATAGATCTTTTTTCAACTAACCCAATAATAAAATGTATACATTTTTCAAATATTACTAAGTATAAGATCCTTTTTCAGAACGTACCAAGTAATGAATATTTTATACAACTTTCCAAAAATAGAAATTTTTGATAAATTACCAATTATAGAAAGCTAAACTTTTTTAAACTTACCATGTACAAAAACTTATTTAAAACTTACCGAAATTATAACTCTTGATAAGTTTGGGTATATGCAAATTTAACCTTTTTTCAAAACTAACCATGTATAGGATTTTTTTTTCAAAACATTCCCAAAATAGATCTTTTTTCAAGAAACTCAATATTAAAAATGTATACATTTTTCTTAGATTATTAAGTATATGATCCTTTTTCAAAACTTAACCAGTAATGGATATTTTATACCACTTTCCAAAAATAGAAATTTTTCATAAATTACCAATTTTAGAAATGTTAACTATTTTCAAAACGTACCTAGTTTAAAAACATTTTGAAAACTTACCATAATTATAACTTTTGCATAAGTTTGGGTATATATAAATTTTTCCTTTTTCAACACTTACCATTTATAGGGTTTTTTTTTTTTTTTTTTCAAAACATACCCAAAATATATCTTTTTTCAACTAACCCAATAATAAAATATACATTTTTCAAAGATTACTAAGTATAAGATCCGTTTTCAAAACATGCCATATAATGGATATTTTATACAATTTTCCAAAAATAAAATTTTATGATAAATTACCAATTATAGAAACCTAAATTTTTTTAAACTTACCATGTACAAAAACTTTTTTAACAATTACAGAAATTATAACTTTTTGATAAGTTTGGGTATATGTAAATTTAAACTTTTTTCAAAACTAACCATGCATAGGATTTTTTTTTTTCAAAACATACCCAAAATAGATCTTTTTTCAAAAACCCAATATTAAAATTGTATATATTTTTCAAAGATTATTAAGTCTATGATCCTTTTTCAAAACTTACCAAGTAATGGATAATTTATACGACTTTCCAAAAATAGAAATTTTTCATAAAAAAACAATTTTAGAAATGTTAACTATTTTCAAAACGTACTTGGTTTAAAAACATTTTGAAAACTTACCAAAAGTATAACTTTTGCATAAGTTTGGGTATATATAAATTTTACCTTTATTCAACACTTACCATTTATTGGGTTTTTTTTTTTTTTTTTTTTCAAAACATACCCAAAATAGATCTTTTTTCAACTAACCCAATATTAAAATGTATACATTTTTCAAAAATTACTACGTATAAGATCCTTTTTGATAAGTTTGGGTATATTGAAATTTAACCTTTTTTCAAAACTAACCGTGTATTGGATTTTTTTTTTTTCAAAACATACGCAAAATAGATCTTTTTTCAAAAATCCAATATTAAAAATGTATACATTTTTCAAAGATTATTAAGTATATGATCCTTTTTCAAAACTTACCAAGTAATGGTTATTTTATACCACTTTCCAAAAATAGAAAATTTTCATAAATTACCAATTTTAGAAATGTTCACTATTTTCAAAACGTACCTGGTTTAAAAACATTTTGAAAACTTACCAAAATTATAACTTTTGCATAAGTTTGGGTATATATAAATTTTTCCTTTTTCAACACTTACCATTTATAGGGTTTTTTTTTTTTTTTTCAAAACATACCCAAAATATATCTTTTTTCAACTAACCCAATAATAAAATATACATTTTTCAAAGATTACTAAGTATAAGATCCGTTTTCAAAACATGCCATATAATGGATATTTTATACAATTTTCCAAAAATAAAATTTTATGATAAATTACCAATTATAGAAACCTAAATTTTTTTAAACTTACCATGTACAAAAACTTTTTTAACAATTACAGAAATTATAACTTTTTGATAAGTTTGGGTATATGTAAATTTAAACTTTTTTCAAAACTAACCATGCATAGGATTTTTTTTTTTCAAAACATACCCAAAATAGATCTTTTTTCAAAAACCCAATATTAAAATTGTATATATTTTTCAAAGATTATTAAGTATATGATCCTTTTTCAAAACTTACCAAGTAATGGATAATTTATACGACTTTCCAAAAATAGAAATTTTTCATAAAAAACAATTTTAGAAATGTTAACTATTTTCAAAACGTACTTGGTTTAAAAACATTTTGAAAACTTACCAAAAGTATAACTTTTGCATAAGTTTGGGTATATATAAATTTTACCTTTATTCAACACTTACCATTTATTGGGTTTTTTTTTTTTTTTTTCAAAACTTACCCAAAATAGATCTTTTTTCAACTAACCCAATATTAAAATGTATACATTTTTCAAAAATTACTACGTATAAGATCCTTTTTGATAAGTTTGGGTATATTGAAATTTAACCTTTTTTTAAAACTAACCGTGTATTGGATTTTTTTTTTTTTCAAAACATACCCAAAATAGATCTTTTTTCAAAAACTCAATATTAAAAATGTATACATTTTTCATAGATTATTAAGTATATGATCCTTTTTCAAAACTTACCAAGTAATGGTTATTTTATACCAATTTCCAAAAATAGAAAATTTTCATAAATTACCAATTTTAGAAATGTTAACTATTTTCAAAACGTACCTGGTTTAAAAACATTTTGAAAACTTACCAAAATTATAACTTTTGCATAAGTTTGGGTATATATAAATTTTACCTTTTTCAACACTCACCATTTATTGGGTTTTTTTTTTTTTCAAAACATACCCAAAATAGATCTTTTTTCAACTAACCCAATAATAAAATGTATACATTTTTCAAAGATTACTAAGTATAAGATCCTTTTTCAGAACGTACCAAGTAATGAATATTTTATACAACTTTCCAAAAATAGAAATTTTTGATAAATTACCAATTATAGAAAGCTAAACTTTTTTAAACTTACCATGTACAAAAACTTATTTAAAACTTACCGAAATTATAACTCTTGATAAGTTTGGGTATATGCAAATTTAACCTTTTTTCAAAACTAACCATATATAGGATTTTTTTTTCAAAACATTCCCAAAATAGATCTTTTTTCAAGAAACTCAATATTAAAAATGTATACATTTTTCTTAGATTATTAAGTATGTGATCCTTTTTCAAAACTTTCCAAGTAATGGATATTTTATACTACTTTCCAAAAATAGAAATTTTTCATAAATTACCAATTTTAGAAATGTTAACTATTTTCAAAACGTACCTGGTTTAAAAACATTTTGAAAACTTACCAAAATTATAACTTTTGCATAAGTTTGGGTATATATAAATTTTTCCTTTTTCAACACTTACCATTTATAGGGTTTTTTTTTTTTTTTTTCAAAACATACCCAAAATATATCTTTTTTCAACTAACCCAATAATAAAATATACATTTTTCAAAGATTACTAAGTATAAGATCCGTTTTCAAAACATGCCATATAATGGATATTTTATACAACTTTCCAAAAATAAAAATTTTTGATAAATTACCAATTATAGAAACCTAAATTTTTTTAAACTTACCATGTACAAAAACTTTTTTAACAATTACAGAAATTATAACTTTTTGATAAGTTTGGGTATATGTAAATTTAAACTTTTTTCAAAACTAACCATGCATAGGATTTTTTTTTTTCAAAACATACCCAAAATAGATCTTTTTTCAAAAACCCAATATTAAAATTGTATATATTTTTCAAAGATTATTAAGTCTATGATCCTTTTTCAAAACTTACCAAGTAATGGATAATTTATACGACTTTCCAAAAATAGAAATTTTTCATAAATAACAATTTTAGAAATGTTAACTATTTTCAAAACGTACTTGGTTTAAAAACATTTTGAAAACTTACCAAAAGTATAACTTTTGCATAAGTTTGGGTATATATAAATTTTACCTTTATTCAACACTTACCATTTATTGGGTTTTTTTTTTTTTTTTTTCAAAACTTACCCAAAATAGATCTTTTTTCAACTAACCCAATATTAAAATGTATACATTTTTCAAAAATTACTACGTATAAGATCCTTTTTGATAAGTTTGGGTATATTGAAATTTAACCTTTTTTCAAAACTAACCGTGTATTGGATTTTTTTTTTTCAAAACATACGCAAAATAGATCTTTTTTCAAAAACCCAATATTAAAAATGTATACATTTTTCAAAGATTATTAAGTATATGATCCTTTTTCAAAACTTACCAAGTAATGGTTATTTTATACCAATTTCCAAAAATAGAAAATTTTCATAAATTACCAATTTTAGAAATGTTAACTATTTTCAAAACGTACCTGGTTTAAAAACATTTTGAAAACTTACCAAAATTATAACTTTTGCATAAGTTTGGGTATATATAAATTTTTCCTTTTTCAACACTTACCATTTATTGGGTTTTTTTTTTTTTCAAAACATACCCAAAATAGATCTTTTTTCAACTAACCCAATAATAAAATGTATACATTTTTCAAAGATTACTAAGTATAAGATCCTTTTTCAGAACATACCAAGTAATGAATATTTTATACAACTTTCCAAAAATAGAAATTTTTGATAAATTACCAATTATAGAAAGCTAAACTTTTTTAAACTTACCATGTACAAAAACTTATTTAAAACTTACCGAAATTATAACTCTTGATAAGTTTGGGTATATGCAAATTTAACCTTTTTTCAAAACTAACCATGTATAGGATTTTTTTTTCAAAACATTCCCAAAATAGATCTTTTTTCAAGAAACTCAATATTAAAAATGTATACATTTTTCTTAGATTATTAAGTATGTGATCCTTTTTCAAAACTTTCCAAGTAATGGATATTTTATACCACTTTCCAAAAATAGAAATTTTTCATAAATTACCAATTTTAGAAATGTTAACTATTTTCAAAACGTACCTAGTTTAAAAACATTTTGAAAACTTACCAAAATTATAACTTTTGCATAAGTTTGGGTATATATAAATTTTACCTTTTTCAACACTTACCATTTATAGGGTTTTTTTTTTTTTTTTTTCAAAACATACCCAAAATATATCTTTTTTCAACTAGCTAACCCAATAATAAAATATACATTTTTCAAAGATTACTAAGTATAAGATCCGTTTTCAAAACATGCCATATAATGGATATTTTATACAATTTTCCAAAAATAAAATTTTATGATAAATTACCAATTATAGAAACCTAAATTTTTTAAACTTACCATGTACAAAAACTTTTTTAACAATTACAGAAATTATAACTTTTTGATAAGTTTGGGTATATGTAAATTTAAACTTTTTTCAAAACTAACCATGCATAGGATTTTTTTTTTTCAAAACATACCCAAAATAGATCTTTTTTCAAAAACCCAATATTAAAATTGTATATATTTTTCAAAGATTATTAAGTCTATGATCCTTTTTCAAAACTTACCAAGTAATGGATAATTTATACGACTTTCCAAAAATAGAAATTTTTCATAAAAAACAATTTTAGAAATGTTAACTATTTTCAAAACGTACTTGGTTTAAAAACATTTTGAAAACTTACCAAAAGTATAACTTTTGCATAAGTTTGGGTATATATAAATTTTACCTTTATTCAACACTTACCATTTATTGGTTTTTTTTTTTTTTTTTTCAAAACTTACCCAAAATTGTTCTTTTTTCAACTAACCCAATATTAAAATGTTTACATTTTTCAAAAATTACTACGTATACGATCCTTTTTGATAAGTTTGGGTATATTGAAATTTAACCTTTTTTTAAAACTAACCGTGTATTGGATTTTTTTTTTTTTTCAAAACATACCCAAAATATGATCTTTTTTCAAAAACTCAATATTAAAAATGTATACACTTTTTCATAGATTATTAAGTATATGATCCTTTTTCAAAACTTACCAAGTAATGGTTATTTTATACCAATTTCCAAAAATAGAAAATTTTCATAAATTACCAATTTTAGAAATGTTAACTATTTTCAAAACGTACCTGGTTTAAAAACATTTTGAAAACTTACCAAAATTATAACTTTTGCATAAGTTTGGGTATATATAAATTTTTCCTTTTTCAACACTCACCATTTATTGGGTTTTTTTTTTTTTCAAAACATACCCAAAATAGATCTTTTTTCAACTAACCCAATAATAAAATGTATACATTTTTCAAATATTACTAAGTATAAGATCCTTTTTCAGAACATACCAAGTAATGAATATTTTATACAACTTTCCAAAAATAGAAATTTTTGATAAATTACCAATTATAGAAAGCTAAACTTTTTTAAACTTACCATGTACAAAAACTTATTTAAAACTTACCGAAATTATAACTTTTTGATAAGTTTGGGTATATGCAAATTTAACCTTTTTTCAAAACTAACCATGTATAGGATTTTTTTTTCAAAACATTCCCAAAATAGATCTTTTTTCAAGAAACTCAATATTAAAAATGTATACATTTTTCTTAGATTATTAAGTATATGATCCTTTTTCAAAACTTACCAAGTAATGGATATTTTATACCACTTTCCAAAAATAGAAATTTTTCATAAATTACCAATTTTAGAAATGTTAACTATTTTCAAAACGTACCTAGTTTAAAAACTTACCATAATTATAACTTTTGCATAAGTTTGGGTATATATAAATTTTTCCTTTTTCAACACTTACCATTTATAGGGTTTTTTTTTTTTTTTTTCAAAACATACCCAAAATATATCTTTTTTCAACTAACCCAATAATAAAATATACATTTTTCAAAGATTACTAAGTATAAGATCCGTTTTCAAAACATGCCATATAATGGATATTTTATACAATTTCCAAAAATAAAATTTTATGATAAATTACCAATTATAGAAACCTAAATTTTTTTAAACTTACCATGTACAAAAACTTTTTTAACAATTACAGAAATTATAACTTTTTGATAAGTTTGGGTATATGTAAATTTAAACTTTTTTCAAAACTAACCATGCATAGGATTTTTTTTTTTTCAAAACATACCCAAAATAGATCTTTTTTCAAAAACCCAATATTAAAATTGTATATATTTTTCAAAGATTATTAAGTCTATGATCCTTTTTCAAAACTTACCAAGTAATGGATAATTTATACGACTTTCCAAAAATAGAAATTTTTCATAAAAAAAAATTTTAGAAATGTTAACTATTTTCAAAACGTACTTGGTTTAAAAACATTTTGAAAACTTACCAAAATTATAACTTTTGCATAAGTTTGGGTATATATAAATTTTTCCTTTTTCAACACTTACCATTTATAGGGTTTTTTTTTTTTTTTTTCAAAACATACCCAAAATAGATCTTTTTTCAACTAACCCAATAATAAAATATATACATTTTTCAAAGATTACCAAGTATAAGATCCTTTTTCAGAACATACCAAGTAATGTATATTTTATACAACTTTCCAAAAATTGAAATTTTTGATAAATTACCAATTATAGAAACCTAAACTTTTTTAAACTTACCATGTACAAAAACTTATTTAAAACTTACATAAATTATAACTTTTTGATAAGTTTGGGTATATGCAAATTTAACCTTTTTTCAAAACTAACCATGTATAGGAATTTTTTTTCAAAACATTCCCAAAATCGATCTTTTTTCAAAAACCCAATATTAAAATTGTATATATTTTTCAAAGATTATTAAGTATATGATCCTTTTTCAAAACTTACCAAGTAATGGTTATTTTATACCACTTTCCAAAAATAGAAAATTTTCATAAATTACCAATTTTAGAAATGTTAACTATTTTCAAAACGTACCTGGTTTAAAAACATTTTGAAAACTTACCAAAATTATAACTTTTGCATAAGTTTGGGTATATATAAATTTTTCCTTTTTCAACACTTACCATTTATAGGGTTTTTTTTTTTTTTTTTCAAAACATACCCAAAATAGATCTTTTTTCAACTAACCCAATAATAAAATATATACATTTTTCAAAGATTACCAAGTATAAGATCCTTTTTCAGAACATACCAAGTAATGTATATTTTATACAACTTTCCAAAAATTGAAATTTTTGATAAATTACCAATTATAGAAACCTAAACTTTTTTAAACTTACCATGTACAAAAACTTATTTAAAACTTACATAAATTATAACTTTTTGATAAGTTTGGGTATATGCAAATTTAACCTTTTTTCAAAACTAACCATGTATAGGATTTTTTTTTCAAAACATTCCCAAAATAGATCTTTTTTCAAGAAACTCAATATAAAAAATGTATACATTTTTCTTAGATTATTAAGTATATGATCCTTTTTTAAAACTTACCAAGTAATGGATATTTTATACCACTTTCCAAAAATAGAAATTTTTCATAAATTACCAATTTTAGAAATGTTAACTATTTTCAAAACGTACCTAGTGTAAAAATGTCAGGACCCGCCCCAGCTCAACACTAGAGCATGTGACGTGTCCTGAGAGAACATAATATCTAACTTTCTAAATCGACCTTAGCTTAACTTGAAAATTTTATGTAAGAAATTTACAAAAATTTTGGCAGAGTTTCCCCTAATTATTGAACTATCTTTCCTACAATAAAAAACTTTATTTCTAAAGTATAGAATTCCACAACCAGCAAACTTCCCATAATTTTACATATCCAAAAAGGGGCTCATGGCCAAACATAACTATACACTGTCAGATGCATATTATTCACCACATAAGACTTTTGATCACTAGTCCAAAACATAACAGCCAAAATATACTAAACAAACTGGAAAGGAGATGAAAACAACCTAGACTGCACAACAATAGATGAAACCTAAGCCTCCGAACTCACGTGATGTGGCCTCAAAACCTGTTATCTGGGGGAGGAAAATAAATGTAAAAGGGTGAGTTTGAAAGCTCAGTGAGTGGATAAGTTTTATAAAATAACATAGTACTCATGTAAACTATGCATGAATTGTTTACGAATTATCATGAAATACATGCTGATAATAATAATCTGCGTATAGTCTTTATGATAAAATAATGTTCTCGTAAATGCATAACTGAGTTTCATGAAATCATCATAATTTTGTACCTGTAAAAGGAACTGTAAATGACATGTTCATGATTTATAACGAAATGACATTCTGATAAAATTACATATACATGATTTTTAGAATATAATGATGCTATGATTATTAGTATATAAATAAAATGCATAATCATGAGAAAAACGTATTTATTGCCAAGAGCACTCGGGGATCTGATCGCACACGGAGGAGACATGTAGTATGATGAGTGCTCGAAAAGCACTAATATTTCGTGATTAATTATGCTTGATTGATTAATATATAGATTTATTATGACTATTATTTCGATTATTTTTATAAATCTTTCCATTCGGAGTCACGGGTATATTTTAGTGCATTTCAGGTGTTTTTAGCGTCAAATGATTCAAATGATGAAAACACGCGAAAACGGTACACCTACGGCGCTCGGATCACGAGTTACGGACTAATCAAGACGAATATGTAAGCCTTACATATAGTGCCATCACATATGTAAGGGGGGACGTGAAAAGAAGGAAAGCATTGCGCGCCGCGGCGAGAGAATTGCATGCCGCTGCGTGAGGCTCTCGGGTTTGATCCTGAAAACATAGAAGCATTGCGCGCCGTGGTGAGGGAATTGTATGCCGCGGCGGGGAGCTCTCGGGTTTTTGCATATTTTCCAAATTTTGTGTTGCGCCGCGGCGGGAAAAATGCATGCCGCGGCGCGCCTATTCCTATTGCAATCAGGAATCCCTTACATCTATAAATACCCCCTTAGACCCCCTTTACAAACAGAACTCGAATTGATACACAACTCTTACACTTTACAATTTTGCAACCAAACAAGAGATTCAATCAACTTTGGGAGTTTTGCTACACAAAAACAAAGCAAGAGAAACCATTCTAAGGATCCAAAGAAGCCGTCGACAATCGAAGATAAAGCTTACGGAGAAGTACGTCAACCAATCCATAAGCGGTATTTAGATCTAGGTTTTCTTTGGTGTTGTAGAATTCTATTTTTCTTCTTCTTTTGTTGGAGTGTATGTTCATATTTTATTTGTCTATGAATATTAATATGAACATGTCTGGCTAGTTTTATTATGGATGTTTAGTTTGTGTTGCCATGTTTGCTAGAACTGTGTATGGTGTATTCTATTGATTTAATATAAACGAATTACTTTTTGATTAAGAGCATGTTTAGATATTTGATTATGAATAATCATGGGCCCATTTGATGTTCGTAGTTAGATTGAAAAATCTGAGAATTTAGTTATAGGAACGTCACCTTAACTTTATTCCGAAACACTTAATCGAAGCTTCAAGTTAGTGACTTAGTCATAGCATTAATTTGATTGGCATGTTTTCCTTGCGCATAATTTGATTACTATTTGATTTACCCCCGCCAAAGGCAATTAATTAGTTAATCAATAAAGAGACCTACCCCCGGCAAAAGGAGTCTCGTAATTAAAAGAAAAGCCGGTAGTTTAGTTTATATAGGACGTTCATGTTATCTCACCATACCTTTTCGATGCAAGCATGGTCAACCAAGCTAAACGTCCATACATTCTCCATTGATCTTCAGATATATCTGAATTGATTGTTTAATTGCGATTTTGTTTTCGTTTAATTGCTCGTACTTTGTTCCCGTTACAAATCAAACACCTTTTTACAGTTTTACTAGCTTTAGGATTCTAGTTACTTAGAGTTTTAGTTTTACTAGAACTCTATTTAATTAGTCTTTTATTTTCATTAGAACTCTATTTAGATTAAAAAGTTAGTTATTTAAAACCACTGCAATTCCTTGAGAGACCGACCTTGGAAGTTGCTTATCACTTTACTACGAGTGATTCGTACACTTGCGAGTACACATTTTAACACATCATAGTACTAGCACTAGCTCTCAACTACATGTGTGGGAAATTTATTTGCACAATAAGGAGACATTTAGTACTAGCACTAGCTCTCAACTACACGTGTGGGGAACTTGATATAGCCACTAAAATAGCTCAGTTGGCTCTGCTGATACATGAGTCATGTGCGCACTGACTTAACTGAACGTGTCATCATACTGAACTTGTAACATGATACTGAACTTGTAATATCATACTGAGTTGGTAAACAACATAGTAATCTGAATTGGACTAAATCTGTTGGTCACGATGTCTTACCAAGTCACTGCATTATCTGAATGCTGAGTATAGCCAACTATCATGAATACATGAGGGGAAGTACTCTGACAACTGTAAAATATTTGTTGAACTTGCAAGCTTGTATAAAACTTAGTATAAGTAATAAAATTGATTCAATCATAGCTTGCTTGTAAATTTTCTTTCATTTACTTGACTGATTTGTTAATCAAAATGAAATATATTTTCATGGTGTACAAGTTTTTGAAGTGCATTGAAATTGATATATTACCTAACATGAATGCACTTTTTCATAAATATGCAACTTGTACAAATTGAATTTACTTGAACATGAATGTTTTTCAAAAATAATGCTATCCATGCTTTATAAATAATTAGATATCCACTCACTGTACTATGTCACTGTTGGTTCTCTACGTGTACTGTAGGATCTGCTTGCTCAAATCTTCCTAGATAATCATACTTGTGTTAGAACAAGAATTGCAGCATAGTTTGCTTACTTAAGTCAAACTAATAAAACACTTTAACATATCCAAAATAGGGGTTGTTAATAGTTAATTGTTGTTTTTAAGTAGTTTTAGGATACCATTAACTTACCCTTATAAATTCACATATAACTTTTGGTAGAAATGTCTAAATTCATTTTTGTAAAAACATACCTAAATTAGGCATTTCAATCTTAAAAATCAGATATTACCCACTCAATTATCAAATGAAAAACCCTTTCAATTCCTTAGAAAACCAATTACTTCAAAACTGATTTTTCAGCACACTTGGAGCAAAACATACCTTTAGTTAAATGACTATTAATTTGTCTAGAAAACTCGGAATAGTACACCGTAAAATTTATATTAAACTAGACATCTTAAGCTTTAAAACAACATATAATTCATCCAATTCCAATCAGTAAAACTATCTCAAATCACATAAATCCGATTGGTTTTTCAAACAGTTTTCCCCAGCACCCCTTTCACTTGACATATCCTTGATTAAACAGCCATAACTTTGTCTAGAAATATCGAAATAACAAACCGTAAAATGTTTCAAATAATAGACATGTCAAGCTTTAAAATAAGATATAATTTGTTAAATTCCAAGCTGTATAAACATTTCAAATACCAAAATACCGAGAGCTTTTTCAGTTTGTGTTTCATAAAACAACCTTTACTTAAATAGGTATAACTTTGTGTAGAAAACTCCAAATTACAAACCGTAAAATTTGTGATAAACTAGACATCCAGATATTTTCAGAAATATAATTTACAGACCACAATTCGTTGTATAAGTTTCCCAGTTTTCATTTCAATTTTCTGAAAAACAGTTTTACATGAAGTTCAAAACATTACAAATGACTTGTTCTTGAATTATTTTTGAAAACTTCATCCATGGCTGATCCTTTTATGTTACAAACCTGTTTTTCAGATCATAAACAGAATTTAAAAGGGGAAAGAAGCTTTGTATACATACCAAATCCACTTGAATAATTCACTTGAAGAATTGTTTGGTTGCAAAAGTTGAATCTAGTGAAGAAATCCCATTTCAATTTCTGAATTTTTATTTTTTCCTCTTAGAATTGTTAAGAAGAGAGAAGAAAGGAAAGAAGATGTAATAAGGAATTGAGTCCTCGGATGAGAATTATTCTCTCCAAGGTGAAGATAAGGATGCTAGTAAGGACATCATATTGTCTCTTACTAGCACATAAAATTGTCCCTTCTTTTTTTTTTTTTTTTAAATTTGTGTCACCGAGAGAAGACAAGGAAGAGGCTGCTGGTGATAATTTTTTTTTTTTTTTAGATGAAAAGACTAAAATACCGTTGTCTCATAACAATAAAAGGTTTAAGAGTTAGGGACATTTTGGTAATTTTGCTCAAAGTTTACATAATTAAATTTAAACACTTTTTGATTATTAAAACATCTTCACCTCACAAATTAAGCTCATAAATTTTATTTTCTAATTATTAAGGGTAAGATCATAACAATTTTGAAAATAAAAGTTTGACTAAAATTTTAGTTCGTAAAAGGAATGGGATGTTACAAAAAACATTTTGAAAACTTACCAAAATTATAACTTTGCATAAGTTTGGGTATATATAAATTTTTCCTTTTTCAACATTTACCATTTATTGGGTTTTTTTTTTTTTTTTCAAAACATACCCAAAATAGATCTTTTCTCAACTAACCCAATAATAAAATGTATACATTTTTCAAATATTACTAAGCATAAGATCCTTTTTCAGAACATACCCAGTAATGGATATTTTATATAACTTTCCAAAAATAGAAATTTTTGATAAATTACCAATTACAGAAACCTAAACTTTTTTAAACTTACCATGTACAAAAACTTATTTAAAACTTACCGAAATTATAACTTTTTGATAAGTTTGGGTATATGCAAATTTAACCTTTTTTCAAAACTAACCATGTATAGGATTTTTTTTTCAAAACATTCCCAAAATAGATCTTTTTTCAAAAACCCAATATTAAAATTGTATATATTTTTCAAAGATTATTAAGTATATGATCATTTTTCAAAACTTACCAAGTAATGGATAATTTATACGACTTTCCAAAAATAGAAATTTTTCATAAATAACAATTTTAGAAATGTTAACTATTTTCAAAACGTACTTGGTTTAAAAACATTTTGAAAACTTACCAAAAGTATAACTTTTGCATAAGTTTGGGTATATATAAATTTTACCTTTATTCAACACTTACCATTTATTGGGTTTTTTTTTTTTTTCAAAACTTACCCAAAATAGATCTTTTTTCAACTAACCCAATATTAAAATGTATACATT